>JBBPUC010000008.1:0-180694 GCA_038094375.1 Tubosaeta aff. heterosetosa
TGTCCTTAGAGTATCATAGATGCCTTCAATGGAATCTTCCTTCATACAGACGAGAAAACAAGAACTGAGCTGTGAGCGGGGGGTACCAGCATTGAAGAGAGTGGGTGATGCATGGGTGAAGTATCGTTCAGACATCAAATTATACGTTTCCAATACGCGTTCAATGTTATCGCCATGAATGCCAACGGCCACCCGCATGATCATGTGCTGAGGGCGCTCTGCAACGCGGCCGTTGATTCGAAGAAGATAAGATCTCTCAAGGGTCTTAAAGCCGAAACTGACGCAACCAGTTAAACTACTGATATCTAGACAAATAATAACTCACTAATTGTAACTGAAGTCGCGGTCATAAATGATCGCAGAGTCAAGCGTGGCAGCGTGATTCTGGACGACGTTGTACGTCTGCTCCGAGATCATACCCGCTGGCCGTCCATTCTTCGGGTTGACTTGTAAGCCATTAGCAAAATGGGCCACGAAACGTTGGATCAGGCCTACTATATTCGTACAAGTCTTTGATCACTGCAGAGAAATTCTTCTTCGTTTCCTTGTGGAGGTTGGATATTGCGATACGTGCCGCAAGAATGGCGTAGTCTGGGTGCTTCGTAGTGAGACACGCAGCAGTCTCCGCCGCAAGATTCTATGGTAATATTAGAGCGCATGTAAGTTGGGACGGCTGACACTAACATCGAGTTCGACAGTAGTGACCCCTTGGTATACGCCAGCAATGACCTTCTTTGCCACTCTGTGTACCATCAGTATCTGGTGTGAGAATACTCAAGAAGAGACGTACTCAATGGGATCGATGTAGTCCTTATCAAGACCATAACAGAGCTTGTTTATCCTCGCCGTGATCTGATGCTCGAGTAAACAAGATTATCATCGCACAATGGACAACCACGATCGACCTTATCAAATTGCACGTTCTCCTTACGTCTGGCCAGAGGTATTAACAACGCGTCGCGTCACGTTCGAGAAAGTGGCTTACCCATCTGCAGCGCGAAACGAGTCACAGTCAACCCTCAACGATGAAACAGTTGCAAAGACTAACCTCTCTTATAAACGTACGCCATGAATGGAACTAAATGCAAGACAACGGTACTAGTAGACCAGACAAGAGATGGTGGTGGAGATGAAGAGAACGAAGACGCGCCACGAGGAATTTATTGTGCAAATCTCGCGTGACCGATTGTCACGACTCGCGCTAATCAACGATGTCACACCGCGTACTAAATCACGTTACTTGCCATTAGAGATGCCAAATGCCCCAGTCATCCACACGGGCGATCCTGCTTATGCCTCACCCGTCATTCGCGCGCCCTCACCCACAAGTTCCGTAGGCACATCATATGGGGCAGATGAAACCAGCCAATCTGATTCGGAGCTGAGCCTTGATGCATTCGAACATAAGTGGGCCTCCAAGCTTAGGTTAGATGCCCCAAGAATCGAGGAAGAGCTGATGTCTTTCTCTGTATTGGTTCAACCATCGCCACAGAATCAGGAGGAGGAACAAGGTCAGTGGACCACGCCGTATGCGCGCAGAACATACGCCCATATTGCTCAGGGTTCTTTGACGCGATTATGCGAGGTCTGAGGGCTCGCGTACAACATATAGAGGAAGAAGAAAATATTCAACAAATGTTCAGGCGAGGATCGCAAATCGGTTTGGAACAACTCCCATCGAACGACAACGTCGACAAGCTCATGCGCAGTATGGTGGCCATGTCGACAGCAGATGCACGCCAAATATCGGACGGCCCTTGGAAGGCAAAATCCCGTAATGTCACAAACGATTCGTTTAATTACGAGGATACGGTCATGAAGGGAAAGCAGAAAGTCTGAACAAGGTCGTATGTATACCTATTAAAATTGTGGATAGTGACAAAAGTTAGATGAACGAAAGCTGAAAGGCGAGATACCGTAGTATCAATACTCCCCTGTTTCATGGAAGAAGTCTGGCAGCGAATCGCTAATATGTTTTATCGTGTTTTGGATAGCCCGCCTTGCAACCAACTTGCACTCGTGGTGCATGTATGTCGCGGCGCCCCACTTGTCAAACTCTTTCAGGATTACCTGCAGTTTCCCGATTACATTCGCGGCACCGAGTGCGAGTGCTCCATTTGATCGCGTCGTCACCTCCCAAAACTCTGCCCAGCTCTGCGTACAACACCGCTGATTCCAGTCTCCGCAGGCAGGAGCATGCTCGAGCGTCAAGGGGATAGCGCGCAATTTCTCCCAAGCTTTAGAGAGGCGGTGGTACCCGGATAGCAGGCGAAGCTGTTGTACAGGACTGACAACGAGGCGGTCCAGTCCATCGGAGCTCTCGTGAACGTCGCCTTCTACAAGGACATTGCCGTTTTCATCGCGGCCACAAATGAATACAGATCTTTGTAGGACTTCCAAGTATGCCTGTCCCCGCAGTTCCCTAAGACCCAGATCATCTGCTAGAGACATTGCTAAATACGAAAAATGGAGCGAAGCCGACATGAGTTGCCGGAGCAACGTGATCATAGTCTCGAGAAGGCTTGCGTGTCCACACATCTGTGCAAGCTGGACCAGACGAGATATCTGGCGCTTGCTCTCCACAAAAGCAGATGGTGGAGAATGGGTGGAGAATGGAAATCCGATAGGGATAGTGTCCAACAATGGTGATGGCTTTCTCTCGATGAATCCTTGGATGGAATCTAAAGCCCAGGTTTCAACTGATTTGAACGAGTACTTGTTGGCCACCTTTGCAATATCTATGAAGCGATTTAGGTCGAGATGAGGACCCCGGACGACCATTATTTCGGGTGGACTGGTGTTGATGGACAGATGAGAACGAAGAATGAAAAGCTGGGTTAAAAAATCTCACAGGGCATATAGGCACCAGAGGAAATTGCGAAACTCTCCAGGAGTTTCCCCGTGCAGGGTGATCGGGTTGTCATCAGACACCCCTTCCGTGGCGATGTCTCCTTGAGGGAGAGTAAAAAGGGTGCTGAAGAAAGAAGAATCCGCCGATAAAACACTACGATGAACCTACGATGGCGTTTTAGGTCACCATGTCGTGCGAGTGATAGAAGATGGTACGTTAAAGAGAGTGTTGCGGACACGGAGCACGCAGCTTCCATCCGCCATATAAAATTGTGGATCCTTGCATGGTGTATCTAGTTCCTGTGAATCCTCAGAAGATGACCGAGAGGCATTCATGGTTCCCGGGTTTGAGCATGTATCTTGCGGTGTACATTTTCTGATGGGGAAATCGGGGTGTCGAGTGGTCTGCGGGGCATCGACGGGGACAGTGGAAAGTACATCATATTCGGTAGGAATGAATGGCGTGTGGACTGAGTCCTCCATGTTTCAATAGTAGGTGTACCAGAGTTATGCGACGCTGTGGCACAAGTACAAGAAGGGTAAGACATTTGGTTTGTAGCTTGCTTCCGTCAGTGGGAGTCGGGCGTTTCAGTCGGTTTCCTCGTTCAACTGGCGGTGTGCCAATGGCAAGCATGGGTACATGAATGATGTTTCCGTGCATGTGTCCTAACGAGCATGGTTTGGATAGTATTGAAGCTAATAGTAACTGGTCAATTCGACGTGGCTGTGCTCCTACCATTTCATCGCGTCGATGGCGTCCAGCGCGGTACGCGCACAGGTCGCCGCCAAATGGCAAGAATCCTTTGCCCGTATAAACAGGTCGGAACCAGGAATATCAGGCCTTATGAGCTTTAGCCATGTAAGCATTTCTGCTCTAGCTCATTACGACTATACCTCATCCCCAAGCAGGCCTGGACTCTGGCCACAGCGTTCTTGAAGCCATACGACTTGAATGACCCTCGTCTTCGTCCTCGAAACGGTGAGATGTCGCAATTACTTTTTCTTGTCGATACGAACGTGTCTCTCCTATAGATATGCGTCAGGTCAGGGAAGCCTTTGATATTATAAACAAATCCAGACGACTACCAGTTATGCTTGAGGTCTTTCTTGGTCTGATCCTGAATTCGCTTGTTGGACTCGATCTTACCCAATTTTATAGAGGATCTGCACAAAAGCCAGTACCTGATTGCGCGCGAGGTGGAAGCTTATATGAGGCTTTACGAGGTATGCCTCTGCGTTACATCTCACGCAGTACTCGTACAGTTTTAGTCCAACTCAAACCCGGAGACGATAAGGGCACTCATCTTTAGACTTGTTGAATGGTATGATGCATGGCAGCCAAGTGCTGAGTGAGTTCTTGTCTTCAGCCTCTTATCCGCATGTCGATGGGACATCGTCAACAGGCTCGGTCAAACCATTACATCCGCATATACCCTTGCCTTCCAAACACACCTATTCTCCATTCTCCCTGCATCTTTTGCGCGAGGAGTCAAGGCGCTGGTCGCAACAACCCTCGTCAGGACTGTCTCACAACCATCCGATCAACATGACCGCCCTCTTTGGCAGGCATTTGACACTCTAAGTCTCATAGAACGTTACGAAACACTTATAGCTAGCGTAGGATATGAATATATTGAAGCTCACGTACTGCGGACTTGTGCTGGTTCTTGGGAAGAACCAATGCTGGGGAACCTCCGTACCTGGATGATCCACAAGATTGTCCCGTGGATGGTATGGCCATTTGCTAGAGGCGCAACAAGCGGTATGGACCACGTTTTTGTGTGTTTCATGTTCGCTCACCTTCCGAAGCCGATGAGGCCAAATCGATGATGCAGGGCGTTGGGTCCAGGTTTGACTTTCATATGCACAAAACGCTTTGTGATTTGCGGTGTGTAGTGCTTTCCGCAACGTTTGTATATTCATCTCTTTTGTAGTACGCGCGAAATATTCGACATCATCGTTGACTTCCCAGATTCCATTGGTGCTCTTCACGACCTCAAGGTGGTCTCGCTCGCATGATACATTTTCTTGCCCTCCTCATTAATGTGTGTATAGGAATGCTTGCAAAGAGTTGATCAACGTGCAGAGTTGGTCCAGTCAATTCGGCGGGCGTAAGTCCTCGATGCAGTATCCGTCTCCACTGCGGTCGACATGTTCTACAGTAACAAAAAACGCCTTCTTCATCCAGGAGCGGATACAAAAGATATTCTCCTATCGTATGTCTCAACCATCAAGTGTTTGAGGATCGTAGACCCTCCGGGTGTTCTCTTATTCAAGGTCGCAGATCCAGTTCGTCGATATCTCCGGTAACTCAATCAATAGTTATTTGTCATCCTGTTGATGTGGTTCCAAGGGATCGGCCAGATGCTATTAGATGTATTGTGGCCAGTTTAGTCGGAGATGGCGAAAGTGGCGACTCTTTGGTTGATGAAAATGAACCAATACAACCTCTTCAACAACCAGAAATTGAAAATTATGCTGATCCTGATTGGACTCCTGAGCCGATAGACGCAGGACCTGGTGAATATCATATTTCCTTCGTCGTTTTTAGCTAAAGTACTTTTCGCGCAAGATTTCCGTGCCAACAAAACGAGCGATATCATAAGCACTATCGTCAGCATATATGATTCCAAAGACCTTTTCATCAAGGAACTCCAGGTGCTACTTGCGCAGCGATTACTTGCAATCAAAGACGGAAACTTTGATCAGGAGGTAAATCACGCGTCTAAACCCATCTCTGATGTGTCAGTAATCATTTTGAAGAGACGGAATATTGAAATTCTTAAGATTCGTTTTGGAGAGCCTGCATTACAGGTTTGCGAAGTGATGCTTCGGGATATGACAGATTCAAAGCGAATCGATCAGCATGTCCAGTCCCAGCAGCCTGTAAGCTTGGATACACCTTCACTGTGAGATCATGTTGACCCTTAGAAGAGTGTCCTACACCCCGTAATAATCTCACGACACTTTTGGCCGGTCCTGGAGTCCAGCAGCATCGTCATGCCCGGCCGATTTCAGGAGTAGGTCGGCTGCCACTTCACAACACATATACTCATCTTTCACGACAGTACGCAAGAACAATACTCCAAGGAGTTTAGCACTTTTAAGCCCGACAAAATTTTGCGCTGGCTACCTCATCTCGGGCGAGTACAGCTTGAGCTCGAATTCGATGACCGCAAAATCACGGCGGACGTCCCACCACTGGAAGCTGCCTTTATCGAGCTTTTCTCGGAGAAGGGTGCGAGTCAACCACCCCTGTTTTACTGAATTCATCAACGCCATTTTAGATACATGGACGGTCGATGAGCTGATCTCAAGGGTGGGCACTGTGAGCCGTAGTGCCGCCCTGAAGTCTCTGGCCACATGGGTCGACATGCGTGTTTTAGAAGAGGATAGTGAAAATATTTTCAAGTTGCTCTCTGTGGCGGAAGAGCCAATTCCGGGAAGCAAAACAACGGGTCCAAGACTAGGTGCGTTGATGTTCTTGATATAGTTCTCTCCGTACCATCTTGAGATACGTCGTAGCAAACGGCGAGGACGAATTGCCGCCGATGATGAGCGTGCAACAGCAACAAGCAGAACAAATGAAGGTTTATTGGAAGGTATTGGCCACTATTGCGGTAAATGGATGGCCGTGTTTGATATCCTGGTTGCAGTTTATTGAAGGCATGCTCACAAACTTGGGTTCGTTACCATTGGATCGTATACAAACGATGCTCAGGCTTGCCCCTGGTTATGATCGCACGATCGAGCAACTTGGCAGCTTCATGGAGGCTGCAAAACGGGAAGGACTAGCTACTGTCAAAGACGGAATGTGGAGATTAGGAAAGTAGGTAAATAAATATTGAGAAACTTTTCGCACTGCACACCCTGCGCCTTGATTATTATCCACTTTCAGCGGTTCACGGACCGGAAAATGCTATATGTCAAGCGCGTGGTTGAGCAGAGTAGGTATGATAATCGCCAGGGCTGGCTCGGGAACAATTTGTGGCGGGGACAATTGCTTTTAGAGCTGAGGCTGATTACCTGCGCCTAGAGCCTTGGTCAAATACCAGTTACTGGATCTAAGAGTGGTATTCCCGACAAACAACATGTGATTGGCTTCGGAACCCTGACCAACTTGGAGATTTACTCGCCGGCTCTTTGCAAGCGCTGGGGTGACGCGGGCGCCAGGTTCGCGTGTTTATGCGAAATATAACCTGACATGATGCTGCAGACCAGCATGCAGTGGCACGCCAGTCCACCTCTGATCCCTGGAGCTGTCCGGCCCATGACACCGCTACTTCGCGCTAAAGCTTGTTGGCACGGTGTTGGTACAAAGGGAGGTTTTATTGATGATGCCCAATCTAGCAGTCTCGGAGAAGACGACATTCGTCCGTCGCCGGGCAGGGGACGCAGGCGGCAAACCTGACATCATAAGAAAATGTGCGCTTGGCGGCATGCGGAGCGCTCGGTAAGAGAATTCCAATCATCACTCTTCACGATGTCACCTTCTACCCTGATTGTCCTTGCCGGGGTTGGGCAAACATATAAAAAGGCCACCTCTGCGGGAGGTTCAACTCAGTCCTCTCTACCCTCTTTCCAACGGCTTGCATTTTCTGATTGTCACCTTTGCACCCAATGACCCACAACGAGCTCTGGTTGACTTACCGCCAAGTCTCCCGTTGCAACAAACCTGCTACGGCCCAGCTCATCGAGTTGGAGTTCCAGAACCACAGGCTCTTGGACCTGGAGGATGTGCTTGAGCATCTTTTCCGCCAAGGCTTCATCGAAGCCAAGTATCGGTCCGTCTCCTTCTGGGAGAACCATGAAGGTCTTCGCGTTAGCAGTGGGCACTTGGTTGAAGAACTCTTGAAGAATGGTTCTGGAAAGTGCCCACAGACGGCTCTTCGTCTTGTAATTGGTGAGAAAGATGAATGGAGCGTTTACCGAAGGCTCATAGTCGTAGCTGATTTTATGCCTGCTGTTTGGTTCAGCTACCACTATCTCCACAAGCCTGCATCGCCTGCTGTGACTCAACGTATCAGGCTTGATATCCCCGAGACCAAGTTTGATATCGTGGCGCAGCTGACGAACCATATCTTCGCCAGTGGTTATCTTGCAAGCCACTTGCGAAGCAAGGTATATTGGCAGACCACGTGCGGACGTGTGGTCGAGGAGCATGAGAGCTTGCAAGGTCTTCTGGAAGCAGGCACAGGTGCTTCTGAGGTATCATGCCTCAGGTTGAACATTGGTACGCTGGATCTCTGTTGTGATTTGCATCTTCTGACAATGGTTCGGTAGACCAAGTGCCTTCCAACTACCCTGGAAGGTGTCCCAATGCGCATTGCTAGAGATGAGAGTGGTAGTGTGATGACGGTGTTAGTGAAAGGGTGTGCTGAGCTGGTGTTTTTCGTTATACGGCGAATGCTCGAGCTGTTGTTTTTGGTCGTGGTAGTTTCGATAATTCAAGACAGGGGTTAAATTCTGGATTAAGAGTCCGGTTGTCCGGTTGTGGCGGTGTCTCTGCTGCAAGACTTTGTCCGGCGCGACGATCCTCTTATTCATATCACGCAAATCCTATGGAAAGGGCTCAACAATATTCTGCTCTTTCTCAGCCAACGCTCGCCATAAGCGAGCTCGTATGCAAAACCCTTGACCATGATACCACCGACACGCTGATCGACAAGTGGCTCGAACATCAGAACGACGCGTACCTGGAGTGGTTTCGCGCTCTCAGAGAGCGCAAGCATACATCCAACACGTCAAGACGCCAGGTCTTAGTCTGGAACAAAGGCGAATTTGTTCCAGAGAACATCTTCTGCCGGACGGTCGACACTGGCCGCCTGATCCCTCTCGACCGTACCTGGAACACCCACGTCTACCATCACAAATCAATGCTAGACAGAAAACTATCCATGATGCCTGTCATTTTCACAATGGTACTTTATCCCATTAGCATCAGCAATTCTGTCGTTGTTCATTATTCCTGCCGTAGCTTCCCGAGCTCGTTCTCTTACGGGGCATGCATGATCATGGCTGCGACGACATGTACATCATTGTAACTGATTTGAAGCGGCAAGAAATGGACGAGGTGACAGAGTATTTCAAGCTTGTGTGTCGACATGCGTACGGTGGCCGAACGTGTAAACCAAATGTGGCAAATCAAATTCAATACGAACGTTCGTCAGGCCTTTCATGTCCATTCACTAACGATTCATCTGTACATTTTCCCACTCAGATATGCGATTGTGTCACACACTTCATCAGCAACGACGTTTGCCTTGCTTTCCTCAGATCGACATTGCTTTTCGAGCAATACTATACGAGAAAAAGCCGCCATTCATCGTTCTGTTTTCACATCAAACGACGTCCTACTCCCCGATCCTCTTCACCCATCCTCTCTTCGTACCCGCAAAAGATATCTTTTTTGACTTTCCCAGTGGTTGCCCAAATCCCACTTGTAGCGACGATTGCGAAATGATACGCTTCCCTAGGAGAGGCGTCGAAGGCGCAACTATTCTCTCAATAAAACGTGGCGGCAGATACGGGAAGAAGATTAAAGCCAAGGACATGTGCAACTGGATCGACTGCGACATCTGCTTCAGCGAGGAGACCCCTCGATACATGGAAAATAGTGAGGGTTCCGAGGGCTCTCATAGCAGTGCTGACTGCACGGACGCGTCGTTCACGAACGGCCTGGTTTGTAGCAAGTGCAAGCTGGTGAAGTATTGTTCTCCTGAACATCAGAAGAAGGACTGGGACGAGCATCGCCGTGTCTGTGTGAAGCCAGCTTCATTGTGACTCTGGCCTTCTCCGAAAAGGTCCAGACTGTCGGCGTTGTTGTAATTATATGGATGTACTACTTGTACCATATTCCTGTGTGATTGAATGTGCTCCTAACCTCATCACCGGGTTAGTTCGAGATCATCATGCCCATCCGCTACCTAACAGCAAGACTTGCTCAACAAGTATATAATGCACTTTCGAGCACCTGTATGTCGTGACTGACGTAGTGCTCTAGATTGACGAGGAACTCATGAATGCGGCGGGAGCATTCAGTATTGACCAGGTACGAGATCACGGCTTGTGATTCTGATCATATCTTGATCACCGTCGTCTACGGTTAAAGTTGATGGAACTGGCTGGATTGGCATGTGCCCAGGCGCTTGCAAGAGTTTACGACAAGGAAAGGTACCGAAGAGTTCTCATTTGCTGCGGACCTGGTAATCAGGGTGGTGATGGGTTAGTAGCGGCAAGACACCTTGGTTCGTTTATCGTTGTCCGGTTGGTCAGAGGTTGACAATGATCGGTTAGGCATGTTCGGGTACGAGCCCACAATCTATATGCCCAAGGTACGTGGTTGGATATGCATACGTTTGATGCGTGGCAAATGCCGATTTGACCACCAATGCCAGCCAGGATCCAAGGATATTTACAAGGTGAACCGTTCAAACGTTCACGTTAATCTTGGTCCTGATTGTCTCTCCCACTGTGATTGTGCATAGCGGCTTCACAAACAATGCGATAACATGAATATCACATCCTTGCCTCTCGACACCACCCTCGACGCCCTTCGTTCGACCCTCGCGTCATCCGACGTCATCCTGGATGCCATCTTTGGGTTCTCGTTCAAGGGACCTGTTCGCGCGCCTTTCGACGACGCATTGCGACTCATTTCATCCTCAAAAAAGCCAATAGTGTCGGTTGACATTCCCAGCGGATGGGATGTAGAGAAAGGGAATCTAGTGGGGACAGGTATTATCCCGGATGTGCTGGTAAGCTTGACGGCACCAAAGGAGGGGGTGCGGTCTTTCAAGGGGAGACACTTTCTTGGAGGGAGGTTTATCCCCAGGTTAGTCCTGTTACAGTTTTTCCTGGTGGGGATTTTGACTCGGTTGTAGGTCGATGGAGGAGAGGTTACAGCTCAACCTGCCCGAGTATCCTGGATTTGACCAGGTTGTCGAGCTCAGTGTTCTGCCGGTTAGTGACTGTGAAACGTGAGAAAGTCAGTGAACCTTCACTGACGTTCACTTGACATCTTAGCAGAGTAGTATTGTACGCTGGTTTGTACTTAGCCGACCAATGACCGTCGATTATATAATTTCACCCTCTGACTTCTGATACTGTGGGCGTTCAGTTCATTTACGTTCATGTGAACGTTCACCGGTGAATGTTCCCTGAATGGCAGAACACTGAGTCGAGCTTCTACGAAAGCAAGAACCTCAGAGGCTGTAGTGCTGTTTATGACTGTGCTTATCTCACGTTCAAGCGACAGTCTCGTATGCAAACGCGGATTTTTAAGATCGTACAACTCACCAATTCAACACACTCAACCTTGAGGCTGCCTGCCAACGTTGATCTCCAAGACCGATCTTGCCTATAATCTCCGTGTGATCCTCGATTGCCCACGGTTGGCGGACATAGTACGTCTACTCAACCGTCCTGACAACGCCCGAGAACCGAGATGACCGAGGACTTTGAATGGGTTTCCTTCCGACTTGTCAGGATAGTTTGCTCATTTCTCAATTTGGGACCCTGCGTAGTGAATCAGATAGTACCTCAGTGAAGAGTTCCGGAGTAGAACAAGATCCGCACAAGAGTACTTGGTGCGGATAGTTCCGAAGATGTCCGCTTATCATTCAAGAGCCCCTAGTAGGTAAGGCCCATCGGACTAGACTTGCTTCCATCTTTTTCTGGGATCTCAATGAACATCTTCTCCAAGTTTACGCGCGAACCCCCTCCCAAGGTTCTAGAGACGAAGGACCTCCAGTCGCTCGCCAACTACATGAAGTCTGACAGCTGTCGGAATGTGTTTCTCATGGTGACTACATCCCTGTCGTTCCATGTGTCTACAAGATTAACGCCGTGGTATACGTAGCTAGGTGCAGGTACGGATCTCTGTGGCTAACGGAGACGACCCATTCAGGATTGCACAGGCATCAGCACTTCCGCGGGTATCCCTGACTTTAGGTCACCGGACACGGGTGGGCAGCCTGTACTGTTGATCTGTTTCCCGTATTCAACCGATCTCACCTAGGTTTATACGTGCGCACCATGTTATGAAAGGACCGTCTCTTCCTGACTAGACGAACTGCTGCAGGCCAACCTGGCTCGTTTAAAGCTACCGTACCCAGAAGCAGTATTTCAGATAGACTTTTTTCGAAAGAACCCAGTGCCCTGTAAGCAATCGATTGTACTTCATACGTGGCGTCGTGACCTACTACGTCCATTCATCGCCAAGTTTATACGCTCGCAAAGGAGCTTTACCCTGGTCGCTATCGGCCCACAATCACCCACTCATTCATCACAGTGTTGCATGCCCACGGTCTTCTGCACACTTGCTTCACGCAGAACATTGACACGCTTGAACGGAGGGCTGGAGTGCCGGAGACTAAGATCATTGAAGCTCATGGCAGTTTTGCGACGCAGAGATGCATTGAATGCAGACTTCCATATGATGACGGGAAGATAAAAAAGGCCGTCCATGATTCTACGATCCCGCGGTGCGAGCGTTGCAACGGGCTGGTCAAACCCGACATCGTGTTCTTTGGGGAGGCTGTATGTAATTTCTGGCTTAATTGGTGACTTCAGGACTCACTGTTGGCTAGCTCCCACCGAAGTTTCATGCGTCCATTCGTTCGTTGCACAAGGCAGATTTATTAATTGTGATAGGCACGTCGCTAACGGTCCATCCATTCGCATCACTGGTGGACCTGGTACCACGCCATTGTCCGCGTGTGCTCATTAATCTGGACAATGTCGGAAGCTTTCACCGGCAGGATGATGTCATCTTATTGGGAAAGTGCGACGACATTGTGCGAGAGCTCTGTCGCGAGCTTGGATGGGAGGAAGAACTTGAGAAAGCATGGGCAGAAACGGCAGACAGCGTGGAGGTACATGATAAGCCCACTACAGAACCAACAGGGAACGTTGGTGACGAGTTGGATCGCCTGACGAGAGATCTTGAAAAATCTCTCGCCATTTCGAAAGACGCAGCGACGAAGACACAAGGAGGAGGAGAAGGCGGAGAGAGGAAAGAAGCAGACAAGCCTGAAGCGAAGGGAGAGTCTGTTGCAAAAGGGTCCTAAGTGTGATATCAACAGTACTTTGGTGAAGACGACATCTCAACGAGGCGAGTAAATTGCTATTCGCGAACGTATGTATATGAATGCTACCTTGATTGAATGGCTCTTGAACGTGTGCCAGCCAATAGTGGTTGATGCGGCTACGGAAGCGACTGGTATCCGATCTGCCATGGGCCGCCGCGGGCCCCATGACCTGATGAAGAAGACCCTGTGGTGGGACTAGTGAGCGCTGCAAGCCAATGTCCGTTGAGTTGAAATAGTTTGGGGAACAGCCTGGCATGGTAATTTCCGGAGCGTTGCATGAACTTGCCTGCCGTTTCATTCCAGCCAAGCTGCTTTGTGGGGGTTCTATCGCGGTGAGACAATCCGCGCTTCCGTCGCAGATATCGAAAGCCGTACGAAACCACGGTGCCTGGCACTGGTTTACTGGTCACATTTGTCCCTATGAGTGGAACAACTTTTTCTCCGAGAGCGACTTTCGGCCGTGGGCCTCCATTGGAGGATAAATCCAAAATCCGATAAGCCGAGACTCGGTTCAACGTTATGTCGAGGTATTTATTGAAGAGTTGTCCAATTACCATCAGACTGATCAACAAAAAAGTGACAAGCGTGTCATTGATCGATATGGATGCCCTCACGGATGGCGAATGGCAAATTTAGCCAGCCATGCGGTCGTTCCGGACCTGCCAACCCGTCGGAGATTCGAAGTTTTCACTCCCTGCTATAAAACCTCGACCATCCGCCTGCTCTCTTTCCTCAGACACGCTATCCAACAGATGGGAATATTTGTACGCTTGTACCGACGTCTTTGTTCGTGCTCGTTCTGTGTTTTATTCTATCCCTCACTCGTCCTTCCAGTCTGCTCGCCTTCCCAGGTAACCCACCCTTGAACGCTTGTTTTTACAAAACAATGTAGGTCCCGCCTACATCGAGCACCTCCATATTAATCTGCATATCAGATACATTCGTCATGCGATTCTCATTCGATGCTATTCTTACCTCGAACTTCGTCCCGGCCCGCTTCAGGGTTGGAAAATCGGACAAGCACGGTCCGGACATATCAAAGTCTGCCACAAAAGAGGCAGAGCTCACTGTTAAGCTTGCTCGGTTCGCTCGTGTACCAGTTTCCGAAGTATTCGAGTAAGTTCCTGTCATGACCACTCATCCCCTTTCTCCGATCGTCTACCCAGGCTTGAACCCACTTGGAGTCCCGATGGATTATCAGAGGAACTGGCCGCCGAGGTCCTCAACACCCATGGTTTAAACGCTCAGGTTAATGAACGTCCCTTGGCCGCGATATCATTGTTGTGGACAGCTCTTTGGAACCCCTTCAACATTCTTCTGACAATTCTTGCTGTGATCAATATCGCAACGGGTTCCATGCCAACTTTCGTAGTCATGATAGCAATGGTTGTCGCGTCCACCTCACTGAGGTATTCCCTTTTCTCTCTTTTCGTTCATTTCCGCTCAAGCTTCTACTTCTCATAGGTACTGGCAGGAAGTGAGATCCATGGTACAAGCGCTCAAGCTGATCAAGTCGATTGTGACCCGCGTTCGTGTCGTTCGCTGTGTGAATTCTATCCCTCAGGAAATCGAGATCGATTTGAGGCACGTCGTTCCTGGAGACGTCGTCGCCATTGCCAGTACGTTCTTTCATGCCCGCATGGTACTCCAAAAGCTGAGCGTTGGACAGGTGGGGATGTATTCCCCGGAGACTGTGTTATCATCTCTGCCGAGGCCCTGTCTGTGACGCAGGCGTCGCTCACAGGAGAGATATTGCCTATTGACAAGGTTGCCCGCGCTGCCGCTGTGGACGAATCTGAGCCATTCCATCTTTTGGATAATCTCAATGTCTGCTTAGCTGGCACGTCGGTTGCAACTGGTAACGGTCGCGCGCTTGTGGTCTCTACTGGAAAAGATACATACATGGCTGCCATTGCCGAGGAGCTCAACAAGAAAAGGCCAGAAAATACTATTCAGATGGGTATCAGAAAAGTTAGCTATGTCCTTTTGGGTTTCATGGCGGTCAGGCCAATTCGCTTCTCGCCTTTCCCTTTCAGCTTATGCGATCGTATGATTGTTTTATAGGTCATGGCACCGACCGTATTTATCGTCCAAGGCGCAGTTAGCAAGGATTGGAAGGGCGCCATCATGTTTGCAATTGCAGTCGCTGTCGGCATTACCCCAGAGATGCTTCCTATGATAGTTGTAAGTATCTATTCATTTTTGTCACCTGTTGGTCATTCACACGCGACGATAAAGACCTCCAACCTGGCCTTGTCGGCAGTTCGCATTGCCAGGCAGAAAGTCATCGTAAAGCGCTTCGATGCCATCCAGAACTTGGGCGCAGTCAGCGTTCTGTGCTCCGACAAGACGGGCACATTGACTGCTGACCTTGTTCGCGTTGCGAAATCTGTCGATACCAAAGGCGAACTGGCAGATCTTCCAGTCAAACTATCCTTCATAAACTCGTCTCTGCAGACGGGGTCTCGCAGCCCTATTGACCGCGCCATTCTGGACTATATCGGTGACGATACCAAGGTTTCTTACAACGACACCGAACTGGAGGGTTGGTCTAAACTGGGTGAAGTTCCATTTGATTCCACGCGCCGCATGCTCTCGGTGCTCGTGTCCCACCACGTTGTTGGCGAAGGAGAAGCATTGCTCATAACCAAGGGCGCCGTGGAAGAGGTTCTAGAGCGATGCATTTCCGTTTTGAAACGTAAGGGACTCTCGGAGCCGATCGGGAGTACCATGCTCGACTCCTCGTCGTCCACTCCACTCACAGAAGCTGATCGTCTTGAAATTCTCAATTCTGCCAAGCGACTGAACGAGGACGGGCATCGGTTGATCGCCGTTGCCTATCGTAAGGCATCTATCAAGGTCGGTGTGATAATCTCCGCCGAGGACGAGGAAGATTTGGTTTTCGTTGGATTCGTTGCTCTGTTAGATCCATTGAAGCCAGACGCCGCTGAGGCAATCCAGAGACTTGGAGGTCTTCATGTTCAGGTATTGTAATCCTGTCAATGGCTTGGTCTTATGCCGCTAATCGGTGTGACAAGGTACGAATTCTCACCGGAGATGTTCCAGCAGTCGCAGCCAAAGTCGCTCGTGACCTAGGCTTGTTTGATCCTATCAACCTCACGAACGTAGTTGTTTCACGGTCCCCCAAGGATGAAGAAGTAGGACTTGACAAGCTATCTGAGCCTGTCGACGAATCAAGCTTGATCGTTACGGGACCCCAACTCGCTGAACTTGCCAAAGACCGCGAACTTCTTAACGAAACCATTGATCGCGCCATTATCTTTGCGAAGTTGTCACCATATCAGAAACTCGAGGTCGTGAAGGCTCTGCGAGCCGGTGGCGGCGGCCGTGCCGTTGCGTTTCTGGGAGATGGCGTCAACGATGCCCTGGCCATTCGTGGTGCTGACGTCGGGATATCCGTGGACTCGGGAACCGAAATTGCCAAAGAGGCAGCGGATGTCATTTTACTGGAGAAGAGCCTTGGCGTTGTCGCTCGGGGGGTGGTTGAAGGCAGAATCACGTATGTTTCGAACATCGTAACTTTGGCTTGATTATGATGCTCACAAGCGAACCAGGCTTTTGAATACTGTGAAGTATATCAAGATGGCTTGTTCGTCGAACTTTGGGAATGTCTTCTCGGTGTTGGGTATGTTCCGCGGTTTCCTAGGGGATCTTGCTTTGATGTTGTGAACTTGTAGTCGCTTCTGCTTGGTTACCATACCAACCGATGTTACCGCTGCAACTATTGGTTCAAAACCTTCTCTACGACTTCTCTCAAGCATCGATCCCTTGGTTGGTACTCTTGTTTTTTTTCTATAAATCGAAAGCTCATATATGGCAGGGACAACGTCGATCCCGAATATCTTGAACGTCCGAGAGCATGGAGTGCTTGGTCCATCGTTCGCTTCATGGTCTGTCTGGGTCCCTTCTCTAGCCCATTCGATATCATCACATTCTCCATCAACTGGTGAGTCATTTTATCCCCCTAGTCGTCCTTATTTGACATGGCCTGAAGGTTCCATTATAACATTCGGACGCTGGATTCCCCGTTGGTTCCACTGGCTCAGACAAACTGGTTTTTGGAAGGCTCTCTGACTCAGGTATTGAAGCTAACAAGTCTTGTAATCGCATTCTCACTATTTCCCAAAAGCTCTTCATTATTCAGTTCCTTCGAACCCACAAAATTCCTTTCTTCCAATCGCGAGCCTCTCTCTCGCTAGTCCTAGTTACTTTTGGGATGGCTTGCGTGTCAATGGCAATCCCGTACATTCCACATCTCAACTCGGCTTTACAGATGACCCCTCCTAGGCCCATGTTTTACACCTACTTGGTTGGCATGATTGGAGGGTATGCGATCGTGATTCACATTGTCAAGACTATTTATTTGTGGGTTTTCAAAGGGGAATGGCTTTAGGCAGGAATTGGTATACTTCATGACTAGAGAAATGAGTTCGAACGACTTATATGCTGAGGAATTTAGACGAGTATTTTGCATGGGTTTCGGTTGTTTGAAAACGCCATACTAAGTCGGCCAAGGTCATTCGTGATACAAACGTATGCGAGTACACTCATAACATATACGAGATCTACAACATGTCTTGTTGTGTTTGTTTAGCGTACATGGGGTAGCTATAACGTGACTTGTGAATGGGGACTGACTCGTACTCAGTAGAGTCCGTGATGGACAGAGCTAGCGGCTACAGCCGAATCGAATCCTCGGGCCGCAGCCAGCTCGGTGGCTGTTTTCCCACCCTTATTAACAGTAGAAATTTGACGGCAACCAGCCTGGACGATGCGCCGAATAACCTCGAAACACACATCTTGTTTAAATGACCTGACAGCGGCATGGAGTAGAGTGTCCCCGTTGGGTAAAAAGCCGTTGACATCAGCGCCTCTGCGGAGTACAGTGGTGATGAAAGATATGACTGCAACGTCCAAGTCTGGGAGTTTGTGCCACAGCTCTCGCTGGAACATTACAAACAAGACATCCCGAGGGAATGGCGCCCCCCACGAAATCAGACGTTTTACTATGCGGGAGAATCCCCGATCCAAGGCGATTTGAGTAGGGGATACTCCTTGTGCATTGAGAGTGGAAATGCAGCCAGCGTTTAGAAAAAGCTCGGTCAACGCGGAACAATCAGTCTCTTCATCCAACCTCATTACGGCATGCAAAAGACATTCGCCATCGGGAGCGGTAGCACGGACATCGGTATGCTTGCGGACTAGAGAATGAATTATCCGCTCGTCGATGTATGTGGTAGACCAGTTTTTCAAGACAGAGAACAAGATGCGGGGTGGTGGTGAAAGACCCAAAGAGAGTAGATATTTCACTACGTGAGCAAATCCTCGGGTGACAGCGATTTGCATAGGTGCATCGCCTTCGGCGTTGGCGACGGATGGGTTGCCACCAGCTTTGATGAGGATCTTCATCACCTCAAGGCACAAGTCCTCATCGCGAATCTCGGAAACCGCAAGATGGATTACGGTATTGTTATAGTCATCAAGGAGTTGTGCCTCCGCGCCGGCGGAAAGGCACAAGCGAACCATCTTCAAGACGTCATCAGCATCGGGGGATCTATCAACAGCTGACACCCCAAGGAGGGTTTTCCTTCTTTTCCTTCCGAGGTTATCGTCCTCAAGGCGTTGTCCTGTGATAGACAGTACAGCATCGAAGATGATGCGGCGAGGTGGCGGAATTCCCTGAGAAAGGAGATACTCTGCGGTAGAGATCGCTCCGTGGGCCACAGCACTGCTGAAGAGTGCCGCCAGTGCAGGGCCATAATCCCACGAGGAGAAATTGTGTTGGATGCTAACAAGCATCTGTGCAACTCGCAGGCATCTGTCCACGTCGGTGCTGAACCGCTGAGTAATGTCTTGCAGTGTAAGCCCACGGTCTCCCGTGGTCGGTGTCCATTCCACTTTGCGCAGGAGGAATGCAAGGATGCTCTTGCGAGTTGGGACACCGTTGTGTGACAGCGCAGAAAGGATATCTTCAGCGGGTAGGGATAATAAATGGTTGTTGATGACAGTGAGATGGGTCTGGAAAACGTCATCATGTGTGCTAGATGTCGAAGGGTCGTGGCTGGCATTGATAATTATCTTCGTGATCTCTGAAGTGTCCGATTCGTCGAGACAGGTCGTGGCAACTTGCAATAAAGTGTGATCATCAAGAATATGAAGGTTGGCTTGTTTGCGAACAAGCAACTGAACCATCTCGTTCCTCCTCGGATATGTACCCTGCATAACTGTAAACAATATTCTATCCGGGAGGCACACGCCCTTTAAGAGAAGGTATTCAACCGCGGATACAAATCCTCGAGTAACCGCAAGATGAATGGGTGGCCTGTCGGCAGCATCGTGTGCGTGCACAAGGTTACCATCTTCAACGAGAACTTGCGTAATTCTGAGGCACTCGAATTCATCAAATGATCTGATGCAAACGTGTAGCGGAGTATCCCCATTGATCGTGAATGGATTGACGTCAGCTCCATGTTTGATGAGCAAACGAGTGGTTTCTGCTCTTTGCGGATACGGACTGCGTAACGCGGAGAAAACAATGTCGGCAGGGAGAGTTGCACATATCGGGAGTAAGCGCTTGATGACTTGAATATACCCCCTTTCTGCCGCGATGTGGAGGATGGTTTTTCCGGAGGGACTCCGTGCACATCCAATATCAACGAGTCTCTGCACACAATCGAGCAAGGCTGCAACCCCGCTTTCTTCAGGGTTTTCTCCATCTCGCTCGACCAATGCTTCCAAAAGTGGTTGACTGTTCCAGGATGCGGCTGCCCACTCGGCAAGCTTGGTGGTTCGAAGTAAAAGTTTGATGATATAGAGGGGAAATCTGTCAGGATGCTTTGTGAGCACGCGTGTCAGTAGCTGGTCAGGCACGGTGCTCCCTCCCGCCAAGAGTAATTCGGTCATTTCTCGGTGCCAGTGCTCAACAGCGGTCTCGATGGGTATAACCTGGCAGTTGTCAGTGTTACCCGCATTTGAAGGCTCCGCACCCGCGCCTGATTCCCCTTCGTCCCCTTCATCCATGTGATCCGCAGTATTGTCTGCATCCATGTGATCCACAACTAAACCAGGGTCGTTGATATGGGCGCCCCAGGAGATCAAGATCTTGGCATGCGCTACCCTCCCGAAGCGAGCAGCATACACGAGTGGATTTGCCTCAGGCATGGAAGCAAAGGTGTTATGATTGATGATTGTTTTGAATAGGGCGTCGGATGAAAAGGAGATGAGTGTGTACATAACAAAATCATGCTTCAAAGATGGCCACGCGATCCCAGGATGGTCCGATGGAGCCAATTTACACATTTGACCCCACTCGCGAGGGAATTGACGAGTCACCTCCTGAAGGGCATGGATGTCTTCAAAGATCCTTGCGTTTCCCGATCCAAGGTGAGCGAGATGACTGAAGCCATGAGAAAGTATATATGCTAGCAGTGGCCGCGACATATCGAACGTAGGGTGTCCCAGATCTCGCTCCTTCACTAGAGTGGACGACCAATCCCTAGATTCTTTCATATAATCGAGGCAGAATGCGATATACGCCATACAGAGCCTGGCCAGTTGCTCGTGCGCATCTTCTAGTGCGATGTGATATCGCGGCAATTTTGCCTGAATAAGTTCTCCCACAAGGTACTCCTGTAATAAACTGGTAAAGAAAATGACCAGGAAAGGAGTTTGCCCTCACCTTGACACTCATATGGGAGAGTGTGATAATATCCGTCTCCTCGTGATGAACCAAGAGGCTCCGACAGACCTCCAGTAGATAGACACCGGTAATCGAATCGAATCTAGGATCTAATGTTCGTCGTTTTCGGTCAATCATGAGTCCTTCAAGAAGCTCGCGCATGCGCATGGGTCGCAGGGCAGCTACTAACCACACCAAAGCACGTTGCACTATGCGCACATTAGACGGCTGCCTATTTATCGCGAGAAGAATCCTTCGGTAGGTCTCTTCCAATCCTTTCGGTAGGGCGTTTAGCATAATCCTAATGTCCGATGCACTGGAACAAATTTCGAGCGCATCGATCTGACATTGCACCCAACGAAACCTTGGCGACACCACCATTAGTCCGAAGATTGCACGTGAAGATGACTCCTTACATGCCATCAGCCTTTGAACACAGTTTTAATTGAATCTCTTCTTTCAGCTTCCTATCAAGACTTCTCAGTTGTTGACGGGAGTCTAACTCTCTCTTCACATGGAGGTCCGTGTCAACCGACAAACCGCTAGCCATTTGATCCATCGATATGCACTGGAAAGGAGAGAGGATGCCCGTGATGTTCTGTAGAGGTCGAGAGGTGACAAATACCCGTATGTCACGATCACGCAACACGGACAGCCCGTCCAGGAGGCTCTCCGTCTCCCCACACTCATCGAGTGCATCAACGATGACAAGTCCGTTTCGAGGAAATAACGCCGCAATCTTTGATATATACAGCGATAGTTCCTTGACATTGTAGAAGCCATCTTTACTCTCTTTTTGTAGGTTGTCCAACAGGTCCTCTGGGTCAGCGGTAGTGGCACAGAGGTGGCCCAGTAGCTGAGAAAGAATGGAACGCATGACTTCAACAGCGTTTGTAGACCGTCTCGTTCGAAAATCGCAATAGAAATAAGCCAGAAATTCGCCATCGCGTTTATTGTTACGAAGGTCATCGATAACGGAAGAGCTGCACGCACATAAGAAATTGTTGCACTTGGATAGAGTATATACGCACGTCAAGACCGTCTTTCCGGCACCAGCTGTGGCCAAACTAGTTTAGGGAATTATTGGACCATGGCAAGTGATATGTACCTTTCCCCCGCAACCACAAAACCGATTTTCCCTCTTTCCATGACCTATATGCGCCTGTGTTAAGCAGCCACACACATGTACCGGGCTGACGCATTGAGCAAGTTTGCCGATGTTTCTCTGAGCAATCCACTGCGTCGAGGAACTCCAAAAACTTTTTCAGCTTCTGAGCTGGGTGTACAATGTCACGGACTAAGATGATGGGCACTGCCAGCGCATTATTATACATACCAACAATTTCTTTATGCTGATTTTCCGCCACTGTCTTCACTGGAAGAGATCGAGATTGTTCATGGCCATGTACGCCACCCGCACCTCTAGGAAGACTGAAATTCGAAATTGAACACAGGGAATGCAGACCAACACCCACTCGGCTTCGGAGGATATGCCCTCTGTATTCCTGTATAGCTCAGTCACACATGTAGTCTCTCAAGCACTTTGATGCTCACCAGATGTCCGTCGTGAGCAAGAAGTGAAAATGAGCTTTATGGGCTTGAAAGAGCACAATAGTTGCGTGAACTTCTTCTTCTTCACAGGCAGGTTCTGCGGGGGCGAGCCAGTCCTCTCGCTCGATGCTGAGTAGCCTCTCCATCTCCTCCAACGTGTGCAAGCATATTTCGGGATCAGAACTGGACAGCCAGCTCATAAAACTGACCTCAAGCACATAGCGACGACAAAGCAACGGATCATCGAGCACTTTAAGAATGCCACAAGAAGCTTTGGCAATCGTCTGAAGCTCGAAATCAAATCGAACGAGGGAGTGTTGTTGGACTTGTCTGATGCCCTTGGATTTGGAATACCAATTTGTAGCATTTTGGATTTGTTCCGTAGCCTCTACGATTGAGTGAAGAATACCCTTTGCGGAGTCCATGAGGTCACATTCAACAAGTTAAGCGCCCTTCGCCGCCGTGGCCCAATGAGGCTGTGCTATTTAATTGTTCCTGCCTCCTCAGATATGAGGCCATCCCGTGGGCTGGCACGAGGCCGTGGCCGACGTGGTGTTCTTCAATCAACGGGTACTCAAAACGGGGTTGCTAATCGCGGTCGCGGACATGATCGTCGTATGGAACTAATGGCTTCCGTTAGCCGTAGTAGTGGTCTCGAAAAGGACGGTGATCTGTGAGCATACGAGCCTGACGTATGATATTTAATAACTTAATTGAATTGATCAGCTTGAAGGAATCTGCAGTCCAAGAGGAGTTTAGAACCTACATTGAAAAGAAAGTACGATGCAACCTAAACAGTGAATGATTGCGATACTAAAACACATTAGCTCAAAACCTTCTGGGACTTGTACGGGTCCACCAAGCCTCAAACTGAATCTATGCGAAAGCAAAAGAAGGACAACCAGGAAAATATATTGATTTTGTTCCGTGAGTCTGAGGGATGGATGCGATTACCAGCTAAACATTCTCTTGCAGGTAAGCTGCGTGAAGGACTGTTCGCTTCGGGCCGGAGGGATGACTTCACTCTGGAAGGTCCGTGAATTTGCCTGGTGCTCAAGATGCGACTCAAATTTTGAACTAGTGTACGAGACCTCACTTTACTTGTCAGTCATCCTTGACTCATCCGTACAAACAACTTCTATTTTGTCCCGTCTTGTGCCAGACCTTTATGCGGAAATTCCTACCCCGCAGACATACCCTCGCACCAGCATTCTAATCTTGCTCCTCCACCATCTAGTTATATCCTTTCCATCTCAACAGGCATACTTGAATCAAATTAAATGCCTTGTTCCAGGCTTACTCGGACGACCGTCCGCTGCTTTTTCGTGGATCTCAGCATTAGCCCGAAGTTTGCGCACGTTAAACTTCGTTCAATTTGAGGCACTGTCCCGCCCTGGTGCTTTCGAGCACCTAGTTCCTTTGTCACGTCCAATGCCATCCTCGGATCTAATGGCTGCAACGGGGCTCTATGAATTGCCCCGAATTGCTCTGCATACACTGGTTTCCCAGCTCCGGTTGAAAGCGCGCGATGAAGCCTGGATGATCGTTCGAATTGCTTACCGGGAACTCTCCTCATCTGACGAGACGCAGACGTGGGTCGGGAAACGACTATTCTTTGACAGCTTTGGTTCCGAAACGACTGTTGTGGGATTTCATGATTGGGTACAAGAGAGGTGTCGGGATGGACAACTTCGGCCCAAGGAGGGGGTGGATGGCAGGTGGATAGTTTGTAGGGTTAGGTAGTTGGGTGTTTGTTGTATGGACCCGAACATTTCTGGGTTAGGTTTCGTATTAGCCTGAGTACCAAGTATTTCACAATGTGAGGTCTTAACGGCTTCCGCCTGCTGTAATAGAATTGGGAATTAAGGTATATATGCCCTCCATACCACGCAGCAATTTAAAGCTGCCGCACTGAGTGTCAGTGGATAGTGACTTTGCTCAAAGTGTCAGTCAACGCGGCCACATCCCCAGATGCCTCTTCTTTTTCCTTCCTTTCGGGCCCGTCCCCGTCCCCCTCATCCTCATCCTCGTCCTCTCCCTCCTCCTCCAAAAATTTACCACCACGCTGTTCTATGATTTCTCGAATGATCTCAATCTCTTCTAAGTCTTCATCAACGTCATTCCATTGTAGTTCTAGTTTTTTGAGTTTGGGCAGGGAGGGCAACGCGTCTGCAAAGAACTTGAACGTAGCCGCATTGAGGTTGTTGTTCTCCAGCACCAATTCCACTAAGTTCTTGTTTGACCCCTCAACAAGCTTTCGCAGAGGTGGCGGCACTTCATCATCATCTTCCTCTGATAACACACAGTCCGAGAAGACAATGGTCTCTAAGGCAGACAACTTTGGTAACGCCCTTGCCCATGCGTTTACTGCCGCCTTCGAACTATCCTTGATAAACGTATTGTCCTGAAGATCGAGATACCGTAGGTTTGGGCATTTAGATAGACCGTCGGCTAGCGCTTGTATCCCATCAGTCCAGATAGCGTTTTGCGGGAGTCGGACCTCCACCAGCGTTCCATGTTCTGCAAAGGCATCTGCCCATGCGGGCGCGGATCCGTTTTCAAGCCTATTCCTACCACAAACAACCGTCTTCAGGTTTGACGTTAAACCCCTCTTTTTGCTCAGCTCTGCTGATTTCTTCAGCCAGTTTGCGATCATAGTTCCTGCCTCTGGTCCCAGACCATTATTGTTGAGCTGAAGGATCTCGAAACGATTGTTTTCGAGAAGATTGCGCAAAGGTTCAACAGAGCGAACACCAAAAGCATTGTCGCTGAGGTTTATTTCCACAAGCGTCGATTTGGGTTCAATAGCGTCACATAAAGCTTTGAGCGCGTCTGGAATTTCGGAGATGAGGCGACCGGTGAAGATATCAGCAAAGTCTGCGACCTGGTTTGCAGTCAGGGACCAGAAGAGAGTGGGTACACAGAGAAAATACCTTCAAGTTTTGTGTCTTCCCCAGAAACCTTGCAAACTCTTGCGCAGCTTCTATACCGATTGTATTGCCTCCCAGATGAACCTCTTCGATAAATGTGGGATCAAGACCCTCAAGGAGGGGTGCAACTTCCGCCGCAGTGTTGAGTTTGAGACTTTGGCCTCTAATATCTAGTAATTTCGTTTCCTTTGCCATTCTGGCAGCAGAAGGTTGGCGATGGGTAGTTAGATCGATAAGAACCAGTCACGTGCACGAGTGTCTCCGAATTGCAATGTTTTTCCGTAAGCTTTCTGTACACTCACCGTCATCAGCATCGGACGAGGCCATTTTTGACGGCTCATCATGCCATATCATGACAACCCTCTTGCAATCGATCTCTCAAAACAAACGCGAGCTCTCCTTGCTCTTTTGCCTCCAGACTCACCTTATTTGAGTCAAATATCACTCGTGTCGTCACCAAAAGCTCTCCTGTCAGCATTATCGTGTTTACTAGCGGTTCCCTCTCTCACTGTGGCGATATCTGACCTTTTTCGACCTTTGTTAATTGACTTATGTGCAAGATGGTTACTTGACCAAGAGAACCTCGAAGACAAATTCATCGCGTTATGCATGTTGATAGAAAACCATGAAGAACTTTACCCGTGAGGGCGTTTTAATGCTTGATTTCAAAGTATTTGAATTTTTTTATAGGATCTTGTCCACATTCTTGCGTCATTCCCACTTCTCGGGGGGACCACTAGGTTTTGTTGAAGGGAACTCATCTATTGCCATGTTAGACGCCATCCGTCTGCATGGTTTGCTTCTCGCTTACTATCGATTACTTCGAGCCAACCGTTTACTTCCCGCCGACTTCTCATGGCCCGTATCGCATTTGTCGATACTCTTCACGACACCCCATCCCGACTCTGCAGTCAGATACATGGCAATCAGGTGTTACTCTCTTTATACGGGCATGGCTGAAGTAGAACGTGTCCCTCTCGAGGTACGAATTCTCGGTCAACCCGGTGTGGTTGATTGTCCGCTTTCATACGGCCAAAATATCGACGGGAGTCGAATCATCATTGACGGATGGTTGATGCCCGTAATAGAACTTGAACGAATTCATAGACATCGCAATTCTATCGCTACGGGTTCCAACTTTTATTCCTCAGATGTTGACAGAATCCAACCTTTGAACAATGATGATTTGTCGTAAGCTTTCTCGTCTCGGGGATCTTGCATCGTTCTAAGGTCCTTTCGTCAGCTCGCGGACTGCCAATCTTCATGGTGTCCTTATGCTCAAATCATCTGCCTCTCCCCCTCCCTCTGCAGACGTCGTCACGACACCCTCAGCAATCGGAGCATTGAGGCAACTTGCGATTTTTACCTCCCTCCGTGTGCCCGTTCTTATTACCTCATCTCCATCGTCCGGAAAGTCATTATTCCTTTCACATTTCGCTTCTGCGATATACCCTGACGCAAACAACCTAATTGTGACCGTCCATCTTGCCGACACGTCACTTGATCCTCGTGCGCTCCTGGGATCCTACGTTTCCTCTCCGACACAACACGGAACGTTCGAATGGAAAGATGGTGTACTTGTTCGTGCTATGCGAGAAGGAAAATGGTTGGTTCTCAAGGACATTGATCGTGCAAGTATGGAGGTTCTTGGGCTTATCAAACCTCTCGTCGAGTCTCTTGGCCCTGGCACTTGGATCGGCAATCGCGCGAGCATTGATGTTCCAAACAGAGGAAAGGTGAGGGCCTCCGAACGTTTCGCTGTCTTCGCGACGCGTTCCGTGGCCCCGCCGTTGGGCGGGAGCGTGCCGGGCCCCATTTTTTATGGGGCACACAAATTCCAAGAACTCGTAGTCGATGCGCCATCATCAAATGAAATCGAGGCAATCATTGAATCTCGGTTTCCCGAGCTAGGGAAATCGCTTGCTCGAGCAATCATGCAAATGTGGACTGGTATCCAAAAGCTAGGGACCACGGCCTCGACCAGAGCCATTGGCCTGAGGGAACTTGAAAAGTACTGCCGTCGGGTGCAGAGGATCATTTGTGCGACCAACAACACTGTGAGCGTTGAAATATCCAATCGAGACGTCCCTGTTGCCACACTCTTCCCAAACCTCACTGTTCGAGAGGAACTCTTCCTGGCAGCGAGGGATGTCTTTTTTGGTGCAGGAGCCCTCACAACCCCCGCTCTAGCCCTCTCCGATCGAATCGCTGCACTCACCGCTGATCATATCGGGCTAGATTTTGAGCGTCGTCACTGGGTGGTTAACGGGCGGATTCCCTCATTCGAGGAGGAGAGAGATGTAAATGGTGACATCATTGCGGTTGTAATTGGCCGCGTGAGTCTCCTCGCTCGACCTTTGGTACCAAAGTCATTCATCAAACCAACTCGCCCCTTCGCGATGCACAAACCTGCCGTGCGCCTCCTTTCCCGAGTCGCTACTGCTATCTCTCTCCGCGAACCCGTACTCTTGACTGGAGAGACAGGTACTGGAAAGACTAGTGCGATCACCCATCTTGCGTCGTTGCTGCGCCGTCCCCTGATTTCTCTCAACCTCTCTCAACAAACGGAGTCCTCCGACCTGCTTGGTGGCTTCAAACCGGTTGATGCCCGTTTCCCTGCATCCGTTCTCCAAGGAAAATTTTTGGAGCTCTTCGAAAGTACTTTTAGTCGGAAGAAGAATCTCAAGTTTGAGGACTCCGCCAGGAGAGCGGTCCAGGAAGGGAAATGGAAGAGGGTGGTCACTCTTTGGAGAGAGGCAGTACGGCTTGCGAAAGAGCGGATTGAATCGAAGATCGGCGAGGACTTACAGTGAGTATTTAAATCAAATGTTATTACTGTCTAGTAATTTGTCAGGGAGTTGTCGGTGGCCTCCACGGAATTGGATGGCCCGAGGAAACGGCGGAAACTTGATCAGACGTCCCTTCGACAATCTGCCGAAGCTTGGGATAAGTTCCAGTTGGATGTCGATGAGTTTGACATGCAACATGCCCAAGGAGAGGGAAAGCCCGCATTTGATTTTGTAGAGGGCCCTCTCATCAAGGCACTCCGTTCAGGGGATTGGTATGACAGCATCCACTCATCGGAGCATTATCTGACCTGCCATTAGGATCCTTCTAGATGAAATCAATTTGGCGAGTTCTGAAACACTGGAATCTATCACCGAGCTTCTGAGTGGTCCAACAGCATCCATATCTTTGACCGAGAGAGGCACCCTGGAGACAATTCCGCGTCACCCTGATTTCCGTCTGTTCGCTTGCATGAACCCTGCAACGGATGTTGGGAAAAGGGACCTCCCTCCCAATATCCGAGCGCGATTCACAGAGATTGACGTTCCATCGCCAGATGCTGACCGCGAAACACTGCTGACTATCATTCACCAATACATTGGTCACTGCGCGGTCGGAGACAAACCCGCAATCATGAACGTCGCTGATTTCTATGCTACCCTTAAACAGTCGGCAGACGATCGCCAGTTGGCTGATGGATCCAATCATCATCCTCACTATAGCATGCGGACGCTTACTCGAGCTCTTACATTCGCAGCTGACATCTCTCCCGTGTACGGTCTGCGACGAGCATTATGGGAAGGCTGCCTAATGGCATTCACTATGGTGCTCGATGGGCCCAGTGCGGACCTTGCTGTTAACCTTGCACAAAAACACATCCTCTTTGGAGTTCGTAATCCTAAGTCACTGCTGACGAAAGAGCCCTTCCATCCTGCACCCCACTCTCCTGACGAGTTCATCAAACTTGGCCCCTTTTACCTGGAAAAAGGCCCCCTTCCAGTTGACCCGGTGGAGGACTACATCATGACACCTTCCGTGGAAAAAAAATTGATCGACCTTGCTCGCATCACCCTCACTCGTCGTTTCCCGGTGCTCATTGAGGGCACAACATCTAGCGGGAAAACCAGTGCCGTGGAGTACCTTGCCCGCCGAACTGGCCACCAATTCATCCGTATTAATAACCACGAACACACCGATATCCAGGAATATATTGGGTCTTATGTTTCTGATCCAGCTACCGGGAAGCTGGTATTCAAGGACGGCCTTCTTGTCCACGCTCTCAGACACGGCCATTGGATCGTCTTGGATGAACTGAACCTCGCGCCTACAGACGTTCTTGAGGCCCTAAATCGACTGCTCGATGATAATCGCGAATTGGTCATTCCGGAAACCCATGAAGTTGTCCGGCCTCACCCTCACTTTATGCTTTTCGCCACGCAGAATCCACCAGGTTTGTATGCCGGGCGGAAGATATTGTCGCGCGCCTTTCGTAACCGTTTTCTCGAAGTTCATTTTCAAGACGTACCACAGGGTGAGCTGGAAACCATATTATGCCAGCGCTGTCGGATCGCTCCGTCGTACGGGCAAAAGATCGTTTACGTCTTTCGAGAATTACAGAAGCGCCGTCAAACTGGACGTGTCTTCGAAAGCAAACAAGGTTTTGCGACTCTCCGAGATCTGTTCAGATGGGCTGGCCGAGATGCCATAGGCTACCAAGAGCTCGCAGAAAACGGGTATATGCTTCTCGCGGAACGAGCGCGGCGTATTGAGGACAAACTTGTGGTCAAGGAAGTCATAGAGAGTGTTATGAAGGTTAGGATTGACGAGAAGTCATTTTACAGTCTGGTCCGCCCTGAAGCCGAAGCACGCGTCGGATGTCCTATACCTTCATCCCAAAGAGTTGCCTGGACTCACGCAATGCGACGCTTATTTGTCTTGGTTGCGAGAGCCTTGAGGTTCAACGAGCCGGTTCTATTGGTGGGAGAGACCGGCTCTGGCAAGACATCTGTTTGTCAACTGTACGCTGAAGCCGCGTCTAAGCACTTGCATACTCTCAGTTGTCACCAAAATACGGAAACGGCGGACTTGATTGGGGGCATGCGGCCCGTGCGCAATCGTGGGACGGCCTCGGATGTTCACCATGACACGCTATCTCTCCTAGCTCGTGCCGGTATCACCAACGACACACCCATGGATACTCAAGAGATACTTCACCAGATCTCTGCACTACTAAAGTCCGACGTAGATCCCTCAACGGAGGCTGCTCTTCGGCAATCGCAGAAAAACCTTCTTGCGTCAGGATCCCTGTTCGAATGGCAAGATGGCCCTCTCATTCGAGCCATGCGGGGAGGCGATATCTTGCTGCTCGATGAGATTTCCTTAGCCGATGACTCGGTGCTCGAGAGGCTTAACAGCGTGTTGGAGCCTGATCGGACCATTGTACTTGCTGAGCGAGGAGGTAGCGATGGAGAATATCCTGCCGTTCGCGCTGCCGATTCCTTCAAGCTTCTAGCGACGATGAATCCTGGAGGTGATTACGGAAAGAAAGAACTGTCTCCTGCCCTTCGAAATCGTTTCACGGAGATTTGGGTGCCCCCAGTCGACGACGCTTCCGATCTTAGGATAATCATCGATAGTTCCTGGGCTCATGATGCGCTGAAAGTGTTTACCGCGCCGGTTTTACAATTTACCAGTTGGTTGTGTGAGAGGTTTGGAGATTATTCCGTATGCACGTTACGGGACATGCTAGTAAGTAACCCCCCGGAAGACGTGTGATCCGTCTCACTCCTCCCTAGGCTTGGGTTGCATTTTCAAATGCCGTGTTCACCCCCAACCAAGAAAATGCTATGCCTACAAGCGAGATATTCGTAAGTTTGAGGTTTTTTCCCGGCATCTTGGGGCTCATTTATAATTTAGCATCACGGAGCTCACATGACACTCTTGGACAGACTGGGTTCCATGTCACAAACGGCGTCGTATCCACCAGAGACCCTGCAGCAAATAAAAAACGAGGCTATCCACGAGTTGTACTTGCTCGTCCCGCGTGAGGCGCGAGAAATGGCGTCTCAGCCCATTGACTCTTCTAGTTCCATTCATCTCGGTCCTTTCGCACTTGCCAAGGGACCAACAGGCTCGGTGGCGCACAATTTCAATCTTCAAGCTCCCACTGCTTATGAGAATGCTCTGCGAGTGGTTAGGGCCTGCCAAGTCGACAAACCGATCCTTTTAGAAGGGAGTCCCGGAGTTGGAAAAACATCCCTTATCATTGCCCTGGCCAAGTTTGCCGGTTACCACCTGTGTCGCATCAACCTTTCAGATCAGACAGATTTGATAGACTTGTTCGGGTCCGACTTACCTGTTGAAAATGGCGGACCAGGAGAGTTCGCTTGGAAAGACGCAGAATTTCTTCAAGCCTTGCAACGGGGTCACTGGGTTCTACTCGACGAGATGAACCTAGCTCCTCAGACAGTCCTCGAAGGCTTGAATGCGATACTAGATCATCGAGGCTCTGTCTACATACCCGAGCTGGGGCGTAGCTTTACGCGGCATCCTTCGTTTCGAGTGTTTGCCGCCCAAAACCCGCTCCACCAGGGCGGTGGAAGGAAAGGTCTCCCAAAATCTTTTCTTGATCGTTTCACGAAGGTCTACGTCGAAGAACTCACTCCTGAAGATATGCTAGTGGTTTGTCGGGAACAGTTCGAGGAGTGTAACGAAGGAATTCTCTCTGCCATGATTGCGTTCAATTCTCGGTTGAATCATGAAATTGTCCACAAACGGACCTTTGGCCGGGAAGGGAGCCCTTGGGAATTCAATCTTCGCGATATTATTCGATGGGGCGAACTTTTACGGGCATCCAACACAATGAATCACCCGCGACACTTTCTCCGCATTGTCTACTTGAGCAGGTTCAGGAATGCCCAAGACCGCGTATTCGCTCAAGAAATATTCGACGAGGTCTTCTCGACCAAAGACTCGCCTAGCGTTCCTCACCCTTACCCAGTCGTCTCAAGCTCGCATTTGCAGTTTGGTTACTACTACGCAATGAGGCGCAACGTAACTCTACCTCAAAGGACTTCCGATATCCTACAGGTACATCTTACAGCAGTTGAAGCCATTGGCACATGCCTTTCGCGATCCTGGCTAGTCGTTGTCACTGGTCTTCGCAACAGTGGCAAGACGAATCTGATAAGAACTCTTGCTAATCTTTCAGGCAATTATCTCGATGAAGTTTATATTTCCAAGGGAACAGATACAACAGATATTATAGGTGGTTTCGAACAAATCGATCATTTAGCACGAATCGTCGTTGTTGCAGAGGAGGCACTCCAGCTTACCGAGCTTTTCGCGCGTTCAGGCTATGGAATCACGTCAAGATACCAGTATCGAACAACCGTACAGTACGAAATGGACTCACGTCGTAAAACACCCGCATCAATTTTAGAAGCTGTTTCTGGGCTTCTTGCGGAGCTGTCTGTGGTCGACACCGATGACTCTTCCCTCGCAACAGCTTGGCGAGAGCTGGATCTCAGGGTGCGTCACCTAGCGCAAGTCAGGTCGACCAAGGGCCGTTTCGAGTGGGTCGATGGTCCACTTGTGCGGGCGATAAAAAATGGTCACTGGCTCGTTCTCGACAATGCAAACATGTGCAATCCTTCTGTCCTCGACCGTCTTAACTCCCTCTGTGAACCGAATGGCAATCTAGTACTGACCGAACGAGGCCTCGTCAATGGCGAAGTACAGATATTGACACCGCATCCGAATTTCCGTCTACTCATGACTGTGGACCCTCAGTACGGCGAGCTGTCCAGAGCAATGCGCAATCGCAGTGTGGAGGTTTCTCTGTTGAGCCTCTTTACCGAAGAGGACCAGTCCCGCGTGCTCGCACACGCTCGCCTTCCCACTGGCGCGACGACAGCAACATCTTGTTATGTATCTCACGAACGAGCGCGACGAGGAATGATCACGGCACCCGCACCGAACTTGTCTCCGTCTTTCCCGTCCGTTGGTATTGATCACGACTCAACTTTGTCCACTCTCGTCGTCCACGCACCTATGATGGAAAACACCAACCTTCAGACGTCGCATGCGTTCGTTCATTTTTCTGTCAGGTCTTTGCCCCCTTCGTTACACTGGATCTTCAAGCGCTATCTCGGAATTTCATCACCCAACCAACTCCTCTGTTCTGTGCTAGCAAACCCCGCCTTCAACGAAATATTTAAGACACTTACTTCAAGGATAAAGGAAGTAGTTCAGATTTTTCCACGCCCACTCGAAGATGTTTTGGTCAGTGTTTATACGAGAGGCGGTTTTTCTCCCGCTTTCTTTCACACAGGGGTACTCAAACTGCTTGTATATGTAGCCAATGGATGATTTCATGGTTTATCCACCTTGTCAATGTTGTACAGAACGGGAAGTGTTTCTCTCGCACCATGTGTTGAAACTCGAAATTCTGCGCTTCTTTGCTGCCATCCTCCTTGATAAGAATGAAGACCATGGCCAACCGAGGGGTTCCTCGATGACGTTGGCTAAATGCTCGTCAAAGATAATTGAGCCCCTGCAATCAGTGCTGACGGAAGTGCAAACCGTTGCGCAGACATTACTGCAACAGCTACTTTCTGGTTCATCTGGCCCTCACTCTGTGAGTACACTCCATCCAATGTTCGCACTATCTCACAACGCTGGCCATAGGATTATAGCAGATCTGCCAATCTTCTCAACATTTCGGGAAAACTTCGTCAGATTCTCGCTCAAAAGGAATTCGATTACTCTCGCATTCAGGTTCTGTCGAAGCTAATTTCCGAAGCGCTTGAAAATTATTCTGCTGTGTACCAAAGCCTTGCTCGCGCATCCGCTACTCTAGAGAACGCGCTCTCTCCAGGCTCTGGTCTTGGGTTGGTGGACATGTGGTCGCACCTACGTGTTGATCGTCCCCCCGATTTTACCTCGGTCGATATTAGATCACTAGCTTGCTCCCCTACGGAAGTTTCAGAACAAGGTATGCTAGAGTCTTGTGAACGGTCACCCGTGCCCAACTAACTGGATGCTCGCACCTATTGTAGTATCACGTCGCGAGCAGTTGGATATCCTTGCTCTTGCGACTTTGCCGATGCATCTGAGGCCAGACAAGGCCGAGCGATTAATGCACTTATCCGGTCGAATCAAAGAAGTATGAGTTCATCTATATTGTTTCCACGATGCCCTGAATCTGTGATAGTGGGTATCCAAGGTTCCCAGACAAAACGCAGATCCACATGGGACCTGCAATCCCGCCTCCCTTTTGGTCGAATTACAGGCGCTCTCCAATCTTGATGCAAAAAACAAGGGCGTAAGTGTACTGCGTTGCAGGCAAATGTAGAATGGAAAGTTGAAATATCAGGGCACAGCACACCTTGCTGATACTCGAGCGGGCTGTTGGGATCGCTGTGAAGGAGCCGAAAGAAGATATACGTCGATTCGCATCATACCAGCATGTTATTTGGAGTCTTGATGCGGGCTGTTGCGGTGCGTCGTAGAGTCATGCCTATTCGTGTCATTCTTCATAGTTTCTTTTCAGTTCCCCCTAGCATTAGCGCCACAGTGACGACACAGTGGATCGAAGCCCTGTGGCAGAGAGGTTCAGAAGAGGCGGTGCGTATCACCCGTTGAATTTAAGCTTGCCGAGTACCTACTTGATTTCAGCACGTCGATGCACCACGCATCATCTTTCACCCGGCTCACCTTCTCGGTGCCCTTGAAAAGAGGCATGCGCTTTGGTCTATGTGCCCACTTTTTCTGACTCCCTTCACAGTCAATTTGTGGGAGTTTCGTTGGGATCACTTGAGGACCATGAAGAGTCAGCAAAGCGTCATGTCGGTCTGACTGTACTTCAGTGTTTTGCAAATTCTTCGCGGCTCCGGCAACTCACGGCACTGTTCAACCAGAGTGTAGTTTTGGTGAGCCAAAGCGATAACTTGTACTCTATATGGCCTTATGATTTATTTAGGTTGCCTCTGCCTTTGCGACTTCATTTGACGAAACTGCTTTTCACCGCATACAGATGGACCTCCCTAGAGATACCGCGGACGCATCAAAAATTCTCCTGGCTTTCTTAGAGGAAACAGATCACGAGCCACTGCGAAAGGCCACTTTACACCTAACCGCTGCGTTACGGTACGACGAAAACTTGCTTACGTCCTCTTGGGCTGCGGTGTCTCGACTTGGGCAATGTTGGATTGGTCTGAGCAGAGCCATCCTCGAACTTTTCGTTCCTGATCTACCCATTGACCCCGCTGCAACGATACGACACGCGGCGACTTACGCACAGGACGAAGCAGATTTCCTTACGCAACAAATTGCACTCCATTCCCAACTAGAGCGCCGAACAGCAGCCAACGAAACCAACGACGTAATCATCTATCTTGAAGCCTCAGTCAAGAGCCTACTGGAGACCGTTCACTCGTTCGCCCACGTTCCAATCCGGGACAACCTGTCGAATCTGCACACCTATTGGCTAGAGGTGTCACAATTCATCAACCAGGTGATTCACCAGTCCAAAATTGACAATCTGGTCAGTGCCCTGAAGTCGAACGAAGACTCTGCCTACCATCGCGAGGTGGTTGTCCAAGAATCTATCTCGGGTTTTTGTCAGCGTATAGAAACACATTACGCCGAGTTCGACGATATCTCATGCATTCTTCGTTTGGCATTCGCAGAACTCCGACTGGGCCTTCATCTCATACGCTGGGCCTCGGTGCAATCTTCTTCACAGAAACACACAACGGATTTGGCGACTAGTCTGGTTGTATTCCCCTCCATACGCAGCGCGCAGCTATTACAAACCATACCTGGGCCCATTGCCGGCCTTTCCGCTGGCGATCTTGTTATATTGAGGGTCGCCGCAGCAGTGCACTGTAATTCGTTTTCTCCAGGATTAGAAGCAGTTAGGGTTGCGTACGAACAAGCATATCGTCTCTGGTCGATAGATCGAACTCGCGACGATCAAAGAGATCAAGAACTCAACTCTTTATACCGCACAAATTTGATAGCTCATAACGCTTTTACGGAAATTGAAGCTGAGGAACAGGAGTTTCTGGAGCTGTTTCCTTCCTTCGAAGATGCTCTACACTCACCTGAAGCTTCAACTGCGCGCGTCAACGACAAGCCGGCACACCATCTGTCCCCAGATCAACAATGGCGACTATTCGCATTCCACCTGGAACTCATGGGCCATCCAACCCAAACCAGTCACACCACGAACGGATTTAATGCTCTACGACAGGCTTTTCTGCGATCCTGGATTAGCGATCATCCATCTTCATTGCCAGACTCACTCGATGAACAGTCATTGCATCTCCAGCTCTCCATTTTACATGAGCACCTTACGGAGATTGATGGGAGCTCCAATTCCTCGAAGCTCTTCAATTTCTACGCTGATCCAAACATCCAAGAGGCCAAGAAAGCATCTAGCACAATACGTACTCTTCGTTCTCGGTTGCTTAGCATCCTGCAAGAGTGGCCAGATCAGACAGTACTCCAGCACCTCGTTGACCGTTGTGATATCATATTGGCATTCGATCTCGCCTCCCCGATCGCAAAGTTTTTGTCAGCAATAGAGCAGTTGCTTGTGCAAACGGAAGACTGGGAAATGTATGCAAATCGTGACAATACCCTCAAGGAACATCAACATAGGTTGACCAGCCTCGTTGTCGAATGGAGAAGGCTCGAACTGTCCTGTTGGAAGGGTTTGCTTCAATCCCAGAGCCAGTCGTTTGTTTGTCCTGTGGCGGAGTTTTGGTTCCGCTTATACGAAGTCCTTATACGTGGACCGTTGAACGCTGTGGAGGAGACTGCAAGCGGCGACTCTGACAGCCTTCATGAGTATCTCAAACAACTCCCATCTATTCTAGACGAATTCATTCGATCCAGCTCACTTGGCCAATTCCAAGCTCGCTTAGATCTTCTCCGCAGTTTTGAGAGCTTCATTCACATCATAGCACCCCAAGAATCCCATGTCCACCAAGAAGCACTACTTCGAGTTGGTCGTATTGTCCACTCCTCATGGCGATACTTTCACCTTTTCAATCCCGAGCTCTCTGCAGTGTTGAGGGACCAGAGACAGGTATTGGAGAAAGAAGTCGAAACCTTCATCAAGCTCGCTAGCTGGAAAGACGTCAACGTCCTGGCCTTGAAACAAAGCGCTCAGAGGACGCATCACCAGTTGCACAAGATTATCCGCAAGTTCCGTGATGTGTTGAGACAGCCTGTCGTCGACAAAATGAGACCATTGTTTACTGGAGACGGCGAGGGTCACCCCCACCAATTAGAGCGGGCTGTCTTTTCAACCTTACCCTCTCTCCCGTCCGAAGCCGTTCTTTTGGATGTTGCCTCGAGCTCGATTTCCAAACTATCTCATCTTAGGAATCTTCGCCAGACCTTTGGCCGGTTCAGCGGTTTCATAAGTGATACAATCTCTCAATTCCTTTTGGAGCATTCTTCTCAAGATGTGGAACAACTTTCTTCCGACATTATCCTGACCGTCAAGAGCCTCTCGAATCATGTACTTCCCCCTGAATTGACCAAAGAGAGGCGCGAAAAGTACAAGAAAAACTTGCTTCTGCGCAAACGCAAAGCTTGGAGTGATCTCATCAAAGAACTCAAGCGTGGTGGCTTGGCCCTCAACGTCAAACCCGAAATTCTCAACCAACTAAGAGACGAATGCTGGATCCAGAATCAACCTTTGATGCCTCCGGTGGCGTCTGCGGAGAAAGCGGAGCACTACTTTGACCGATTACGCGGGTGTCTCCCTGCGCTCAGGAAAGTACTTTCGGACCACCACTCGGACTTAGGGACGCGTGAACTTTCTCGAGGTATATCTCTGGTGGAATCAGGGTACTCTTTAGCGCTTGAGGGTAGAACAGCGTAAGCTTTTGGCTGCATCATGGCTCCAGGGATGCTTTTTGATCAACGTTCGTAACGTATAGGTTATCACAAGCTCTTTCTAGCTATACTGCCCTTCGTAAACAAGTAGACCGGCTTCAGGCTCTTTTGGAACTTTCGGAAACGATCGCTGTTGACGACCATGACATCGAACCAATGTACAACGCTTTGAACCATTCCATTCGGGTACTGGAGGAATTGATTGAGGGAATGCGTATTTTCTCTGAAATTGAGAAGAGCAATGATATCGTGTCCAATCTCATTGCGAGGTGCCAAAGTCTTCTTTCTTCGGCCTGTGCGTGGCGAGACAGAATGTTCAAGGTGCTACAATCTTGTCAAATAATCATGCCCTCCGTTCTTCTTCGAGGTGCGTTCCAGAGATCGTGGCTTGAGGATAAAACACATGATTGGGCTGTTTGTAGATGATTATGACGCCGTTGTGGGCGCTGCGGAATACCTGAATGAGCTTATAGGGCAACTCGAAGAGATGTCCACGACCTGCCCTCAGTTGACATATATCCTCCGGCCAGCCAAAGAATGGATTCGCGAACAGGGCAGCTTTTCGTTTTCCCCATTGAATTTCACTTCACTGCAGGGCGACGCTACCAAAGACGCTGACGACATCATCGACACGCTGCTCATCATTGTCCAGACTATGGTCCGTCGATGTTCCGAGTCGACACCGCTTCCAGAACCGGCCTCTAGATCTGAAGAAGCAAAAGACGATTATATCCGGCTTGGTGTTCGGACGATGTCACTCTTTACGACCCTCCTCGGCCTTCCCACACTGACAGACCGACTGAACGATGCTAGCACACATCTTTCATCCCTATCCCACGCCTCCCGTCAGGAAGCGCTGAAGAGGGTAATGCCCTTCTTATCACGGTTCTTAATCTTTGCGGAAGAGCTCGTGGAAGCCCTAGCAGGCTGGACGCGCGCACTTTTCAAGTTGGATTACGTCGTGTGCTCTGTCGTACACACCCTCGGGACTCAAGGGTTTTGTATCCCTCCTGAAATGGAAGAAGGTGAGGCTACCGGCGACGAAAAAGGACATGCGACAGAACTCGGAGGCATGGGTTTGGGTGAAGGTGTTGGAAACGAAAACGTGAGCAAAGAGATTGAAGACGAAAGTCAGGTGGAAGGGCTCCGAGGCGAAGACAACGATCAGGAAATGGAGAGAGAAAAGGGTAAAGATGAGGAAAACACGATCGAGATGAGCGAAGACTTTGGAGGTGAAATGGAAGATGTTCCCGAGACTGAAGAAGATGACGAAAATGAAGAGGTGGAAGGAAAAGAAGAGGAACGGCCAGATGAACAATTGGGCAAGCTCGATCAGTCGGATCCAACAGCGGTGGATGAGAAATTGTGGGGAGATGAAGAGGGAGATGACGATGGTACAGGGGACGACAAACTGGAGCATGACAGGTCACAAGAGGATCAGCGAAGGGATTCGGACGTTGTTGCAAAGGAGGGGAAGAAAGGCAAAGAAAAGAAAGAGCAGAAGAAGACGGATGACGCGATGAATGAGGAAGAAAGCAATGGGGAGGAAGATACGGGTGTTGACGAGAACCCTGCGGAAGAGATGGAATCCCCCAATGCCTCTGGTGCCCCTTTGGACCAGCATATTCCAGATGCCAATACCCTGGACCTCCCTGATGACATGCAACTCGACGAGGATCAGAATAAACAGGATGGGAATGATTCAGGGCTGGAAGATTTCAGTGACGAAGAAAATGCATCGGACAACCAGATGGATGAGGATGTTGGAGAGGAACGAGGAAGAGATCCCACTCCAAATGACGATGATATGTCTGTCGAGCCCGAGGATACTCAACAACAGCCGTCTCAAGGTGTCGATGAAAGCGCCGAGGCCGAGGAAAAACAAAATGCGGTCGGGGACGACGAAGGCAACGCTATCGCTCAGCCAGATCTTACTGCTGGCGATGGCGATGTTACGACATTCGAGCAAGACCAAAACCTCAGAGACAGTGCCCAGGGTGGTCAGCGTGGTGCTGCCTCCACGCAAGCGGAAGTAGACACCGGGGACGAGGCCTCTAGAGAACCTAATCGCGAGAAATCACAGTATGTTTTTAACGTCGCTGACTATCCGAGCTCATGTCACTACAGATCCAGTGACGCCATTGAAACCCAATCTGAACCTTCTCTCTCCACATCCAATATTCAACCTCAACCATTTGACCCCGGTTCCACTGGTGAAGGCACGCAACGCGGCCCTGCATACGCTCAGCAATCCCCTCTTGTACCATCTCCTCACCCTCTACGAAGCCTTGGGGATGCACTCGAAGCGGTTCAACAGCGTTTTGATGAAATTTTCGGGCCAGCCGATCAACCACAGCCCTTGCCCGTTCCACAACACAAAAGTGCAGAGCAGGTTGAATATACGCATCAGGAGGATGTGCCGAAGAGCAATGATATGCAAGCCCTCGGTCCTGCCGGCGAGGAACAAGTGGCGAGATTGAGAGACCTCACGTTGGTCAATGAGAGGTACAACAAAACGGACACCGACGCTATGGATATCGACGAGCCCGACTCTTTGGGCAGGAAGCAAGAGTTGAAGGAGGCAAAAGACGTTGCGATGGAGAGGTTAGAAGCAGAGACAACCACCGAGCGTTTCACCGAGGAGGCTGTCGTGCACACAGAACGAGACAGCGCCGTCATCAAAGGTCAATCCCATCACCTTGCTGATCCCTCCGCACTCAAGGCCGAGGACGACGTGGGACCGGAGCCAGAGACACCCTCCTTCGAGCGCGTTCTCAGTGCCTTGACAGATCACGCCTCAAACCCGACACCCACCTCCGCTTCTCATCTCTGGACGCTCTACACGACATTGACTGCATCCCTCTCCCTGGCCCTCTGCGAATCTCTCCGCCTCATCCTCGCCCCCACCCTCGCCACGCGTCTGAGAGGCGACTTTCGGACCGGCAAAAGACTCAATATGAGAAAAGTCGTCCAATGGGTCGCGAGCGAGTACACCAAGGACCGCATCTGGATGCGCCGCGTCAAGCCCAGCGCGCGCGAGTACCAGGTTCTCCTAGCTGTCGACGACTCGGCGTCTATGCGCAACGGCAGTTCGGGCGGCGCCGTCCACCTGGCGTACCAAACCGTCGTCCTGGTCGTGCAAGCGCTCGGAAAGCTCGAGGTCGGAGAGGTGGGCGTGGCGCGGTTCGGTCAGGGATGGGAGCTCGTTCGTGGATTCGGCCCCGACGCGACGGGCGCCAGAAACTGGGGAACTTCGCCGACCGAGGGCGGTCGGGTCCTGAACGCGTTCACGTTCTCCCAACCGCGTACGGATGTTGCCGCGTTCCTCGAGGGTTCGCTGCCCGTGCTCGAAGCAGCACGTGAGAATTCGAACAGTGCGAGCGGGCGGGAGCTCTGGCAGCTCGAGATCATCATCTCAGACGGCATCTGTCAGGATCACGAGCGGTTGAGGCGGATACTGAGAAAGGCAAAGGAAATGAGGGTGTTGGTCGTTTTCATCGTGATCGACGCACTCAATAACACACCTTCCACCACGTCTGGCGCTACACCGGCCGAAAACAACTCGTCCATCCTGACACTTTCCCAAGCTTCCTACAAGCCTTCGCCCACCACTGGCCTCATGGAACTCACAATGGAACGTTACCTGGACACTTTCCCTTTCGAATATTACGTGGTGCTGCGAGATGTCGAGGCACTCCCAAGAGTTTTGGCGGACACATTAAGGGAATTCTTTGAAAAAGTAAATGAGGAATAGATAGTGATAGCTTGCAAGATGACTTTATATACTTCTAGAATTTGAAGCGAAATACTAGGTTTTAATCCGAGATTCTGCTTCCAGGACGCAACGATCGCCTATAGATCGACATACTGATTCCAGAAGCCAACCGTCCCGTTATTTGGCGCAGCCGAAGCTTCAATATTAAGCAATCGCATGATGAGGTTATAAAGCTCAACGTTGGCGAATCCGGGTATCACATAGGTGCCGTCGCTCGTGGTGTGCCAAGCCGAGGATTGAGCATCGACCGAGAGGAGCTTAGCACCGTGAGAGAAGGGACCATGAGCGACGAATATCGCATGCATAGCAGGTATCTCGTTATCGTAACCATGATTCTTTACGAGTAAACGTGGTCAGCACACGAAACAGTAGAGAAAAGATGGCTTACCCCAATGCTCATTCCATTTTCACCCGTCTTCTGGCTTGTCAAAGCATACCCGAAGGCTGGAACAACCCAGATAGGAGCGATTCGCTCATTTGCAGAGAAATGGTATCGTAGGGGCATAGGCGTCGCTTCCTGGAGGTACCCTACGCAAGATGGTTCACAATCATCAGTTTTAGGATAAGGATACTTACCGCCAGTGTAGGATTCCGTTGTATACACTTCGAACTTGCTACTATATTGTGGTGCATGAGATGCACGAACAAGTTTCTCCAAGATAGCTCGCTCGTCCGTGCCCTGCGAGAAGCGAAGCCCAAAAGAAGGCCATCCGTCATAATGCGTGACGTTGTTCCATGCGTCGCCTGGATGGTTGTAGGATAATCGGTTCTCCTTTCGCAAGGGAGGAAGAAGAAACGTACCGAGAATATCGTCATCATCCAAATGAATCCACTCGACTTCACTAGTGTCACCCATTCCATGGTCGCTGACAAAGATCACGTCCACAATCTGAGACAGATTGCGTTCAAGGATGGAATTATGGAGATTACGGGCGAAAACATCGATCTGAACAAGCGTTTCCTGCGAGCGTGCGGAATGTGACACGATAATTGAACAAACATCACTAGCAGACTCACATTTACGAGAGCAGAAAATGGCCCAGTAGCATGCCCAGCTTGATCCAACGATGGGTCATACGCTAGCTTCACGTGAGCAACCGTTGCATTGCTTCCACAATCACTTACTCAGAATAAGTTCTGGCCTCTTGTCTATGTCTGGCATATCTACCCATTCTAATATTTGGTCCAACTTGTCTTGAAGGGGAACTTTATCGCGCCAAGGAATGAAATAGGTTGAAGAGGCACCCGAGAGCGTAGTGGCGGGGCCAGGCCTATTGGAAGTGAGGTCCAAGACGAGAGCATATATCGATAGAAAACCTTACCACATTTGGTTGGCGGTAATGACGCCGGCGCGTTCAGCCGTCTCCCACATCTATTTCATTGGTTCATGAGCAAAGTACTTTAAAAAGGGACATAGCTTACTGGTTCGCCTAGCCACCAATCGGACATGTAGGCAGACTCTGGGTGACTGTACACAAACTCCATATTTAATAAGGGGTCAAAGAAGTTCTGTGATGTGATGTCAATCATTGAGAATACACGATATGCTGAACATACATTGGCGATAATGCCATGGGACTCTGCATATAAACCGGTCCTGCAGAGTTGACATCAGATAACGAACGATAGATGACAAGAGACGGCATACATCAAGGCCCAGTGGTTCCTTGAGACCAAAATTGTGAGCTGTGACCAACTTGACAACAAATAAGACTTACGGGAACGTCAACGTCTGGCAGAATAGGTCAACGGTGACGAATAACACACAAAAAATGGACAGACCGGGAAGACTGGCTTCATGTATTTCGCTCTCAACCCCTGTTTGCTAATATCTAGCAAGTGGGGGGTCAAACCACGATCGAGGTAACTCGCACTGTCATGGCATGAAGAAGTGAGTTGGAGTAGCCGTGAGGAAGGACTTGCCTCAGCCCATCGATGGAGATGAGAATGACGGTGCGCTTGAATTCATGCGTCCCGTTTGAGAAGCGAGCTGTGTCCCTTGCTGGTTGCCGCTGTGACGCCCCGACTGAAAAGTAGTAGGCGGCTCCACCGACAAGCAAGGCAAGGACGGCCAGAGAGGTCAGAATCTTCCAAGGAGAGCCAGACTTGGTCGATTCAGTTGGTTTCTGAACATTTTCCTGGTCGTCGCTCAAGAGGGGCCTTTCTTCGTCGTCGTTTGCCATGTAAGAGCAGTTCGGATGTATTGCTCGCTTCCAGCTGATTGATTGTCTTTGTTTGGCCAACTCTGTAAAATGTGGCTGTGTCTCTTTACATGTTACTTCCGACTTTCATCCGCTCGTCATACACATATGTTGTGACGTGGCTCGCGTGTCTGCTGTTAGACATCCTCGCTACTGGACCCATGCCAAAACACATATCATTTGAGATGGATGGGAACAGGAGATATGCAAGAAAACTAGGCAAGGAAGGCAAAGAAGGCCACCCCGATGGATTCAGGAATCTGATTTGGGTGTGTATCTGTAGCTAAAGGCGATTCGCGTTTTAATGGCATGTCTAGGTCCTAGAGCTCTGCTTACGCTTACGGATACGTTGCGTGACCGTGTATGCATTTGCAATCGAAAACTTTAAGCGACCCAAAGATGAAGTGGACACGATCATGAAGCTTGCAGAGGAAAGACTCGTCGAAATAGCGCAACGCGGGTATGTCCTGTTCATGCTTGGCGAGCTTCGTTCTTACATTGTGCAAGTGAGATTCTCCATAGACACGGCGTCCGCTTGAACGTGTTGGGAAGACGAGAACTACTGCCCCCCAGCGTGAAGGCGTCCATAGAAAAGGCAGAGAACATGACGCGACACAACAACGCGTGCGTCTCTTTCTCCTTGAACGCACTAGCTTCTCAGACACGGTAGTGCGATCCTTAATGTATGTGCACCCTACGCGTCCCAAGATGAAATTACGACCGCTGTTGAAAGCGTCATTCAAGGCGCACTTGATGCTGGCGACCTCGATGGCAGGTGAGCACGATCACTGGCGCAAGAGAGGTCCATCTGATGCTGCCCAGTACAATTACCGAGGAATCCATCAACTCGCATCTATCTACTTCTCTAGCAGGAAGCCCCCCACTTGACATCTTTGTACGCACGAGTGGCGTGAAGCGGCTGAGCGGGTTCTTGACTTGGCAGGTGAGATCCGGAGTTGCCCCAAATACCACTCGACCTTATCCGATGCGACAGTGTTCTGAAAACACGCAGTTGCACATGGTGGACACATACTGGCCAGAGTTTGGAATTTTCGACCTTGTTCCTGTACTACTCGAGTACCAACGCAAAGTATGGGCAGAGCGAGGCGACACTTAAGTTGGTAGTTGGCTGCGTATTACATAACCCAGTATACCATCATTGTACGTTGACCATGTCCATGCTTGACAAGTTCAAGCGAGGTGCCCAACGAGCTGGCATTCAAGCTTCTGCTCTGGTCAGAGAGGGTTCTTCCCGCGTCGCCTCTGGCTCGCGCGACTTGATGCAGGGCTTCACCCTGCCCGGTGAGGCGGAGAAGGCGGCTAAGATTTTGGCCAGTTTCCTTGGTCTGTACCCCATCTCAGCTGTCCAGTGGAATCGTGTGCTGAATCGATGCGCGGAATAGCCGATCCCAATCACCCCCAATCTGCACTCAATGCCGTTCCAAAGGCAGTCCTACAGCAAGCGCGGGGTACGTCCAACCCTGATCCCTCCGACCCTACCCTCACCCCCATCAGGTCTTGCCGTCTTCCAAGTCATCAAAGCTGGCTTCATGTTCTCCGGGAAAGCCGGGTCTGGCCTTGTCATCGCCCGCCTCCCAGACGGCTCCTGGTCCGCCCCCTCATGCATCGCCACGGGCGGCCTCGGGTGGGGCCTCCAAATCGGCGCAGACATCACCGACTTTGTGATCGTCCTCAACTCGGAAGACGCCGTGCGTGCGTTTTCCATCGGTGGGAACGTCACTATTGGTGGGAACGTCAGCGCAGCAGCGGGGCCTATCGGTACTGGTGGAAGCGTCCAGGCCAGCTTGGCCCACCCCGCCAGCATGTTTTCCTACTCCAAGAGCAAAGGTTCGTTGAGCTCTTATTTGTTGTGCTGGATCTGAATGTGGGGTCTAGGTCTCTTTGCGGGTGTTTCCCTCGAGGGCACTGTCTTGATTGAGCGCAAGGATGCAAATCGCGATTTCTATGGTTCGGCTGTACCAGCACGTGATATTCTTGGAGGGCGTGTTCCTGCGCCGGAAGTTGCCTCGCGATTGTACGAGATTATCGAAGCTGCCGAGGGTCTAGACGAGACGGGCGTTCCTGACGCTGCGTATTACCCAAGTACCATCAGTCAACATATCCCGGCGCAAGGCCATCAGACCGTATTTGATTCTGAGGGGCATTAGGCGGCAACGGATGGGAAACAGTGATGATATTCTTGACAACTTTTTTCCTTTTTCCCGTATATGTATGCTGTTTCATTTTGTGGATCAATTAATTTTTTTCTTGTTCATTCCAAGACAGATCGGTTTCTATGACAGAGTATGAATACTACTCATGCTGGACCTTGCAACCAAACAATAATTCTCCCTTGAATGACTTAGCGCCAAACGTCATACAGGGTTTGAGCACCAGAGGCCCCTGTTGTAAGTTCGTTGTTGGGGTCTGACTCCCATGTCACTTTACCATTGTCAATCCTGATATACTTGTACTCGATAGCGGTATTCGCCGGCAGATTCACCGTTGCTAACGACGACGTTCATCAGCCAAAGGCCATAAATATAAGGCACAACGTACTGCTCCACGCCGGGTAATTGGCGGAGGACAGGAGAATAGGATTGGAAACACTCCAGTTTTTCAGGGCGCTGACCGAGCCAGTGAGGTAAATGTTCTCTGTATAATGGATGCTATCAGTATTCCATAACAGTGTGAATGTCATCACACACCTCCCAAGACGGTGGTTGCGTTGACATTGAATTGAACAGAGACCGTCGGGGCGTAGCTCGTCATGCATCCATTAGAGGGAGACAATCCCTTTGCACCCCAGGTTGCCGAGGCCTGCCCGGCGCGAGCGGCGAATACTGTCAGTGCAGAAGCGTAGCTCCAGGTAAGGTCGACGGCGCTGGCAGGGGTGCCGTTATACCTGCTGAACTGTTCAGAGAGTGAACCGTCAGAGGGGGTATACTTTGCGCCGATGGCTATGAATCCGTCAGCAAATGACTCGATAGCACTGATAAGGGAGGTGAATGTGGACGAAGAAGCGTCGTAAGTTCCGATGCTCAGTGAGGTGTTAAACTGTTGGAAGAAGCCGAGAGAGGTGGAAGTGACTGTGATAATGCCTTGGTTCCTCCAGACAATGAGGGCGTCATAGAGCTGCTCCGCAACCGCGAATGTAGTGAGATACCATGGCTGGGATGAGGTATGAGGCTAGACAGGGGAATACGGTAAGGAAACTCACGTTCCCGCCTTGATATATGTCCTCGGGGTAACGACCAGTTGCGATGGCGGCATTGGCGGGAATGCCAAAGTTGATGGAATAGATGTAGCGGAATGAATCGATATATGTCTTCAAATTCGAGAGGGCCAGATCGGAACAAGGCTGAAAGGTGGTAGAATCGCAGCCTGCGTCAACGTCAAAGGTGTGTATAGAGGTGAGGATGGTGTTCGCGTCGATGCCGGAGCGACCGCCAGCGGTGTTGGCGAACATGAATCCAGGAGAGGGCGACCAATAGGACTTGTGAAAATTAGTCAGAATGTCTGGGTGGTAGGGAAGGTACACCTGCCTGGAGAAAACAGAGAACGTTGTCAGCCTGCGTTGAATAGAGCGCTGCAGAGGAGGTCTGTCCGATGGCGGATGCTAAGGTGGCACCCTGACGCAAAGCGCGGTGTTGTACGGCAGAAGTGAAGAAGGATGAAGAGTCGAGCTCCTCCCATAGATCAAAGGTAGATTTGTTCCAGTTGTCGGCGACATAGTCGAGGTCAAGTTGGATGACGGGCCAAAGAGATTCGTGAACGTAAGATGCGTTGCCATCTGCAATGAGCCAGTTGGCATAGGTGACGATAGCTGTGGAACGGAGAGCTGGGCCATCACGCTGAGGGCGGCCCCATGCATCTGTGAATGCGGTTTCGTTGATGTTGAATTTTGGCTCGCCGAGGCCGCCAGTGGAGACAGAACCACTTGGATTTGTGACCTGCTGTATGACTGACTCTGCGTGAACGAACAAGTCGATGAGCGAGCGCAAAGAAGTGTCTTGAGCGAGGGTATACTGGTCAATGAGGAACTTGAATACGAGCGAGGAGTCGCGGGTCCAAGTATAAACATAATCTGGATTGGACGTGCTCGGACTGGCGATCACTACGCCTGGCTAAGGTCACGTGATTAAATATGTTTGGAAAGGGTGTGTGAATGTATTACGTAAGCACCAGATGACTGGGAACCATTTAGGCCGATGTTGGCAAGCAAGCCAGCCTTGGCGATGGGCGACTCGCTGGCGACGTACGAGTCGACTGTGCTCGAGTGGGTGTACACCGCAGCGACGAGGGTTTCGAGCACGGATAGCCAGCGCATTGGAGAAGGAAAAGAAGCGTCTCAGCGAGCGTTATAAGTAGTAGACGCGGCAAACGCCGATTATGAGCTGACATGCGGTATCGCTCAATCGTCGACATCCATGTCCCCGCTCTTCCTCCTCCTCCTCCTCCTCGGTCTGCACGCGTCCTTTGCCCATCCTCATCCGTTTGTCTTCCTCCACAAATTTTCGCCGACCTCTTCTGAGGGCACATGGCTGTGGGGATGGGTGTGGGGAACCGAAAGCTCTGTCTCTGTCGTTGATCGTTCTCCACCGCTTACTTTTCGTTCTCGTCCCGCTTCATTTGGCCCTGAATTCGACGATCCACTCCTCGGTTATGTCCTTCCTCTCTCTTCATTCACTTCGCCTTGTTCCCCAGCCTCTTTGTCCCGCCCGAACGAGCTAAACTCGGGATGCCCACCTCTCTGTCACCTTGGTCCAGATCACCCTGATCCAAAGGAGCCCTGGATCGCCCTCGTACAGCGCGGTGACTGCAACTTTGTCGAAAAGGCACCCTTTGTTCCCCACCCCAATATTAATCCTTGACACTCGTTTCATCAGGTCAGAGAAGCTCAGCGTCTCGGCACAAGAGCCGTTGTCATAGGCGGCCAAGACCCCGATCTCACAGGCATCCCAGATACCCTTGTCAATATGTACAGTACTGGTCCTCTACCATTCCCTTCTTACTTCCTACAGCATCTAATGCACCTTTATTAGGCGATGCGTCCGACATCTCTATTCCATCTACCTATCTCACATACTCAGACTACAATGACCTCATGCAGCTAATTGACTCGTCCACCACTCGTCACGCCGGCCTTAAGACCCTCTCACTCCTCATTACCACGCAGCATTCCGCTTGGGAATGGTACTCGTATGTCTCATTCCCTCTCTTTCGGTCCATCGCCCGATCCTTTTCTACCCAGCCCCATATTGACTTTTATCGTCATCCTAATCCTCCCCTCTTGCCTCACCTTCGTCACCCTTCTCATACACCGCGTCCGTATGGCACGCGCTGCCCAGCGGGACCGCGCCCCGGAGCAACTCGTAAAGAGTCTTCCCTGGAGAGTTTGGAATGGTACTGCGTGGGAAAAGCATCAAGGTTCCCCCCCTCACCCAGACACCTCTCCTCCTGTCGATATCGAGGCTGGCGATCAGAGTGCTTCAGGATCTTCTAGCTCCCGTGATCCAATTCCATGGTGCGAGACTCAACTCGAGTGTGCAATATGCCTCTTCGAGTTCGCAAAGGGCGATCGTGTTCGCGAATTACCGTGTCATCACATTTTTCATCTGGACGAAGTCGATGCCTGGTTGATCAATCGCAAGAAATTCGTATGTTTCCCACGTCTGAAATGTTCTCTTGCTCATTTGTTCTCCATTCCAGTGTCCAGTTTGCAAAGCAGATGTCACACAACCTTGGCAACTTACCCTCGCCCAGAAAGCACTCAACAATACCTCGAGTTCCGAAAACCAACCATCGATGCCACCCACAGAACGCACCCCACTTCTTCATGGCAGACACGACGATGTGCCAAGCTTGTCGGACTCGTGATCTTGTGCTTGTATCACTGTACTATAGCTTCACCGCTCTATTTATCTCGAAAGGAGGGAAAGGATATGACTGGGACATGTGCTACGATACTATCGCCCTTTTAAATTGTTTCGAATGATTAAGTTTCATTGTCGCCGCGTGCTTGGTCATTTCCGTGAAAGGACAATAAGTCTGACAAGGTTTGCCATCTCCAAGGTACGAATGGAACTTGACATCTGAGCCTCCAATTATTGTTGTTGTCCACTCACCAGTGCCCTCAGATCTTGGCCGCCCGATGGCAACCGGCGTTCGTCCCAACTTGTCCATTCCTATTGTTCGCGTGTCAATGTACTGCCCTGTGAGTACTCCCAAGCCGAACATGACAGCCCCGTTTGTCTATGGTATCGGGCGAACATGTAGAGCGCGTTTCGCGTTTCGCGGCTCATCGCTTGAACTTTACCCGTAAGCTTCTCGCCGTCCGTGTGCGCGAACTTAGCATGCGGGTCTATTTCAACTTGATCATCATCAGCACTTTCGGACCTAGACCGGTTTCGGATACATATAGCCATTGTCCTCTTCTTGAACATTGCGGCGTGCGTGGTGATGAGCTGATCAGACCAGACTGAGGATACCTCCCTCTTGACGTACCCTTCCTCTTTGTCTCACTGTGCTTACTACCTTGTCTTGCATCCCAACAAGAGGCGAGACGTGGTTTAAACTCGCCCATCCGTTGGTCCCCTCTTGATCGAGTCATTCATGGACTATTTTCACGAAGATCCCTATTGCACCGTGTGTAACGGTGAGCTTCTTGCACTCCAAGTTATTATATACGTGCGCTCATGGCGCCCACCATGTCGCCTACAGGCTCCCAGGACCCGTCGGGGGCGAGCCTTCATAAGCAACGGGCCTTTTGCCGATACTACCAGACCGGGAATTGCAGACGTGGCTCCAGCTGTTCTTTTGTACACGTTTCCACCACTGGTCAGGTAGAAAGTCAGTCTCCCATCGTCCTCTACGTCTATTCGATAGGAACTGATCTAGACTAGTCCCCGCGATATCTCCTACGGCATATCAGGGCGAACACATGTACAGTGAGCCACGCGCATGACATGCGCAAAACACGACCTCTCATATTTTTGATCGATAGATTACCACCCTTTCGGTTCAACCGCCGTGTATCACCCTCTGGACTCCAAAGCGTATCCAGTCTTCCTATGGAAACCATATCCTCCTCTCTCCCCTTCCTTTGATCCGCGGTACGGGTTCGCCCGTCAAGGGGAGGTGTTTCCCGACTATCCTGACGACAAAAGTGATCCGTCCTCCGTGGAGTCGTCGTCCACGGTGGCCAGCATGGACTGCCAGCTTCGCAAGGCGCACGATAAAGCGTGGTTGGAAGGGCGAGAGCAGAAAGTCGTCCAGGGCGCCTCTAGTCCACCGGGTGCTGGGCCTGATTCGACCTCAGGATATGCAGTGTACGGTTATCCGGTACTTCCCGGGGCCAAAGCCAAACATGTGGCGGGACGAGGTCGTGCAACGTCACTGCAGTTTCATGGGGCGGCGGCTACGCTCCCGTCTTCGCTTTTGCTACCCTGTCAAAAAGACTTGCGAAAGAAACCACTCGCGTACAAGAGTACGTCGTTTTACATTTTCGATGGATGACGTGGTCATTTATGAACCTCGTAGCGAAACCGTGTAAATTCTACGCGGCCAACGGCAAATGCATCAGTGGCGAAAAATGCACATTGTAAGGGTCTATTTGTTCTATTTATTCCTACCCTGTCCGACCTGCAATTAGCATCCACGACCTAGTGTCCAAAGCGAAAGTTGAAATTTCCTGCCCAAAATTATCTCTTCCAATGGAGGCAAAGTTACCTCCTAAACCTCTCAATGTGTATGAGGAATGTCGATCTAGGGATTTTTATCCGATAACTTGGCGTGTGATCGGGGGAGGCGTGATGATGGGTGGGCAAAGTGAGTTGCACACGAGCCTGATCCCTGATCCGCTCTGAATGACGTCCAGGACAAATTTGCCCAGCCTTTGCTGCGGGTCACTGCAAGTATGGGGACGACTGCAAGCTGGCGCATGAGACGGAGCTCGGAACGGACCGTGAGTTGCAATGACGTCTTTGGTGGATGCAAGCTGACAAGGCTCGTTCTTAGAGGTTGGGTTCGTAGAGCCCAAGAGTGAGCCGGAGAATAGATCTCCGCGACAATCCAGCAAGAACACGAAACGGAACCATCCGAGTTCACAGAAACCCAAGTCTGTCAAGACATCGTCGACAACACCGTGTCCAGAGAAACCTGATAACTGCGCCCCCGAGGGTGTGGAAGTAGCGAAGAAGGGTGATACAGTGGCGAAAACCCCTGGCCCAGATGCTCCAACATCACCTGTTCATAGACGCACGCGATCAATGTCTATGGTACCCACCTCGCCGCCGTCCCTGGATACGACGCAATCCAGCAGCGTGAGTTGCTTCCGCCTTCCATTGTTTCGGCGTGGGCTAACCGATGCGCAGTACGCAGCAGAGCTTTAGAGTTTATTCATGTAACATTTGTACACTCATACTATAGGTAATTTGCCTTGCACCTCTATCCTGACGAGACCAGGGTTACACTAGAACCACATGTAGCATTTCAACCTTGCATGGTATTCAAGTTGCGTTGCTTCTTCACCCCTGTCCGATCATTGATCCACCCGCGATCGGATTCGATCCACCCACCGTGCTTGGTTTGAGCAACGAGTCCACGCTTTGCCTGCATTCCGGGTACAAAAAGCACGTATCCTCATGTTGTACAGTCTTATGACCTTTTCTTTCCTCCCCAGCACGAAAGACTCGATGGCCGTCGACACTCACACCATTGCGGCATTATTGCATCCACACGACAGCCACGCACCCAACGGTGAATACCTCGCCCTCCTCACGCTGTGGCACGTTTGCAGGTAAGCATGCTCGAAACGCGCTCAGCTCCAAAGGCTGACGCACGCAGCGTCCTGCCCGGCCGCCACGGGCTGCCTCCCCTCGTGGCGCCCGCGGCGTTGGACTCGCAGTCGCTCCCGTCGTCGGCTCCCGGGCCGCCCGAGACGCTGCGCGTGCTCCAACACCCCGCCTCCACGCCCGCATGGCCGCCACGCCTCAGCAGCGCGCTCGACCCCGTGGACAGCGCCGAATGCGCACGGTGGCTGCGCGACCTCGTGGGTGCAGATATACGGGAGGCGGTGCCCCCCGAGGCGCATGGATATCAGAACGGATCGCTGATCGGCGTGTTGCGCCTCGAGACAGCGTGTGCGCCACGCGCGCGGGGTCCTACTGCAAATACCACCCGTTCTGACCGTCCGCATCCGATGTCGGACGCACACGAAGCACACGGCGTCGGTGTGATCGTCAAGGCGCTGTCGCAGCAAAATGCAGGCGCATCGTTGTTTCTGAGGGCGGTTGTCTACGTGGCAACATTCATGTGCTTTGTACAGTCGCTATTCACGCGCGGGGCGCCGTCGTATGGTACTTATTGTAACGTTATTTGACCAGGGGTACAATTAGAATGTAATCTAATGTCCAAAAAAGCCACTACATGTGGTGAGGTACACTCGCAAGCAAGTTCATGTAGCCGGCTACTCGAGCTTGCGCGTGCGCTATCGGACAAGTCGAGCGGTAGAAACGCGAGGCAAGAGGCTAATGCCGTGCGAACGCGTCTCCCTTGTATTCATCCTTGAAATCAAGTGTGGACGCCCGCACTGGCTTCATCACCAAGGATGCCGTGCTCCCCGAGTCCGACAACTGTGCGTACGGCCCATTGTTCCCAGCAGGCACCGCACCCGTTTGCTTTGTCACGTTTTTCTTGGCCGCACGTTTGCGTCTGGTGCAGCAACGGTAGATACAGAAGCCAACGAGGAGAAGCACGACCAAAAGACATCCAGAGAGGATGTAGGGCCAACGACTGAGCACTTCTTCTTCCTCCTGCGCCTTCTTCTCTGCCTCGGTCTCGGGCGACTGCTGCCCTTGCGAAGCAGGCAGGAGCGCGTACTGAGGAGAGTTTATAAGGTTCTGACCGTTTAACCGAACCTGGATGAAGTCGTTGACGGCGGCAGCCTCGTTGGTGAGGGATAAAAGCTGGACATAAGGGTTACTTGAACTCGAACCACCCTTGACGAGGTTGCCAAAGTCAAGTAGTGTGTAAGCGTTTCGCACTAAAAATGACGGTGAGAAGGAATCGGGTGAGATGGACGAAATGCATACTGAATGCCATGCCGAGAATCATGTCGTATTCGCCGAGTAAACTGAACGCCGAGCTGATAGGTTGGAACTAAAAGAAGATTAGGCGCGAACAAGATGTCTTTGATATCACTCACAGTTCCAAGACAGGCAGTGTTTCCATTCGCAAACGTCACACCAAAATCCGATGAAGACACGTCGAGGGGATGAACTGGATATGATACACCACCAAAGTTGAGCGTGAGATTTATCAACTGTCCACATGGCACGAGCCATGCCTGGTTAGCTGGAGACCATTCTGCGCCCTGGACGCGTCCATAGATGGCGTCAGAAACAGAACGAGGAACCTGGGGGAAGGTGAACCCGGAATCCAAAACAGCGACCGATTGACCACTTGGTGCCTTGGGCACGATGGAAGAGTATTGGATTGGCTGCCCATCAGGTCCGATGATGCCGTTATCTTTGTCGGTCAATATCTGCCAGTGCTGGTCCTTGTCCGTAAGCTTGTACACCTTCAATACGGGGAGCTGGGGTTGACTTGTTATGTTTTCAAAGCCTGGTACAAGGGATGATATCGTGAATTGGCCAGTTATCTGGCTAGCAGGGTCGCCGTTACGACTGAGCATCAAAGTGAGGTAATTGTCAGACGAAGAGTTCTGCTGGAATATTCTGTTGATGGCGCTGTTTCCCGACGTTCCACTGAGCTTTTCATAGATGGAAGAGCCAGAGTTTGGACCAAGGCCAATGAGGCCATCATAACCTTCGGTGTGGATATTAGTAGAGAAAGAGGAGGTGTTGGTGACAAGGACTGTATCGAGGGAATGAGCGCGATTAGAGGGACGAAGGCAGTGTCGGACTGACGAAATGCTTGGTCTTGGACAGTGTAACTACCCAGCTCAAACGGAGCGGTGTAGATGTCACCTTTTACGCGTGAGATGCCGTGCGTGAGAGCAAAGGGACTAGCATACCGGCAGCAGTACCAACGGCGTAGGAGAGGGTGAGGGACTTGCCGGTGTCCTGAGCACCGGGCACGGCGCCGGTCACCCACAAATCGGAGCTGAGGGGGGGTCAAGAGCGGGCGGGAAAAGAGAGCAAGAAAAGAACCTTCCGGTGTCGAGCATGACGGATATCTGTCGACCTCCGAGGGTGATGTTGGAGTAGTAAAAGGCATTCTGAGTGTCGCCAACCGAGAAGTTGGATGCTCTGCGAACGAATGGGATGGAAAGAGCGACGACGGAGAGACAAGGGAGGGTGAAGAGAAATGAATGTAGAAGACGCATCTGGTTCCAAGTAACTTTGCTGCTCGCGCTTATTTCCTTTTTTCCCATGCGGTACCTTTCCTTTCTCCCCCTCCTTGCGCTGGGCATCCCTGGCCATGCCTCCCACTCACCGCTGTCTGGGCGACTCGCAACAGGTGGCCTCCAGCGCAGGGCTTCTCTGTCGGGGACGATGTCGCAGCTGGGCGACTCCCAGAACTTGGTCTACTTGACCAACGTCTCTTTGAACAACGAACAGTTCTCCATCATGATTGACACCGGGAGGTATACTTCGTCTCTGTTGCGCCAAGCGCCACTCACCCATCCTGGCTCAGTTCCGATCTCTGGGTCTCCAAGTCTGTCCCTGAGGCCAACGCCGAAAGCTTCCAAGCAGAGGTCTCCTACGCATCTGGCTCTGCTTCAGGTAACGACGCCATTCATCCTTTGCCATTCATTCACCTCGTGGACCAGGCTCCGTCATGTCCGCTACCTTTGACTTTGCTGATTTTTCAGTCGATTCCCAATTCTTCAGTGTGTCCGATCCATCCTCGTTACATCGCGTCAACTCATCATCCCGTAGTCGAAGCACCAGATGGGAATGCCGCCGCCGGTGCTGAGGGTTTAATCGGGCTTGGACCTAGTGCTGGTTCCACTGTTCGGCAATCGGGAAACTCGAGTGCCGCCAACCCGCCTCTGGATCGGATATTTACCTCCAACTCTTCCATTTCGTCTTACATTGCAATTCTTCTACAACGTTCTCAAGATCCAGAAGAACCTTACCCAGGCGACCTCGGTGTTGGAGAGGTTCTCACCCAATATCAAGACGTTCTCAATCAACCTCAACATCTTGTTCCCAATTCTCTCGATGGTTATCAGCATTGGCTGACTTTCCTCGATGTGAATGGCATCATCGGTCCAGATGGCAACCCAATCGAGATCAAGACTCAAGTCACAGGTGCACAGACAGAAAACGCGACTGTCGTTTTTGACACAGGGTTCACTCTACCTCAAGTTTCTCCGTGGGTTCGTCTCAATTTGTCCTGACAAGTTCTGACTGCGCGTCCCAGTTCTGTTGCTCAGGCATTGTATGGCAACATTCCTGGTGCTGTCCTCACCAACGTGTCTAATCTAGGAGAGATCTGGGTTCTCTCCTGCGATCAACAGATTAATGCTACTTTCCTTTTCGGAGGCGTCGAGTTTCCCATTCATCCTCTCGACTTGAACTTTGATGGATTTAACCTGGAGGAAAACGGAGAAACTTACTGCGTCGGCGCCGTGCGTGCAGTCCTTTTGTGTCCAGCGAATCCTTGCTGATTCCCCACCAGTTCCAACCATACTCTTTTGACATCAAGGAGAATGATGATATCGTCTTTGACATGATTCTGGGTATGGCTTTTCGTGGGTGTTTTATTTCTTTCAAATCGTGGATCTGATGGAACTACAATATCTTTTCAGTGCGTAACGCTTACATGGTCATCAATTTTGGTAATCTGCTGGATGCGGCCACACCCACCACGTCCACTGCATACATTCAGCTCCTTCCACTTACAAATGCAACTCAAGCTGCGCAAGATTTTGCAAGCGTCCGTGGTTCGAATTCTTCATATGCTACATCACAGCAAATTGGACAAATCTTTGGCTCAGGCAGCTCTACTTCTGACTCTTCTTCATCCACCTTACGACTGATTGCCATCATTGCCGGCGTTGCCATCGTTCTCATTCTGCTCGTTGGTGGCTTATTCTGTTGCCTCCGTCGTCGTCGCGTCAGAAACGCTGCGGCTCCGGCCAACCTTTGGACAGCAGGTCCTACGAGCTACCAGCGGATTAATGAGCCGTCACCCCAGGCAGCATATGATATTCATATGGCACCTCGCGGCCCGCCTGCTTATGCCCCTGCGCCCGAATACAGGACCGCATGGGACCCGCGCTACTGAGATCACTCTTTTCACTCCCCCGTCGAATCGCTCCATCTACCCATTGATTTACTGCACTTACTCGGACTGACCATCATTGACTCTGTACTGATATAAATTTATAAAACTGTTGTCTAGCCTAGTCTTGCTCGGCTTCCCTTGATTATCGAGTAGAAACAGGTGTTCATTCTTTCCGTTGTACATATGTCTGGTACCACATAAAAGTAATATCGAGTCATTCCCTATTTTGATTCTGCTTCTGCCTCTGCTTCCGGCTCTGGTTGAATCGGCTCTGATTCGATGCCCAACGCTTTCAGGAACTCGGGGGTCTCGAGGCCTTGCCTAATTCTGACAACAGCCACTGACAACGCGATCTGTGGACCTTCCTTGTCTCTCTTCTCCTTGAGGTATACTTCCCCGTTCACCAGTGCGATCCGCGCTTTGGTATTCTCGACGTCCTTGCCGACCCACACGTACACCACAGGGTGGTGTGCATTCCCATAACCATCGAGCACGTAAACAGCGCCCGATTCGAGCCCATCCAGCGCACCCGGCGACTCAATCGCAGAATATGCCAACTGGGGAACGGTCTGACCAAGGCGATACAGCTTGGCAGGGGGACTCTCCGTGTCCTTGTACACGCGCGAATGCAGCGGCGTCACCGTGTCCACGCCGATCAACCCCATAAACACGCTGTCGCCCGGCGTGCCCTCGTCTATCATCGCGTCAGCCACCGTACCCCCGGCGCACGACCGGACGCACCAAACTGCGCGAGGTTGTTGTAGAACCCGAGGCGCGAGTACCCAATGTGCATCGCCATCTCCCCGACCCAGAACCGGTCCCAGGCCTCGCTCGCCCGGGTCGAGAAGAGCGCGAGCTTGTCGGCCGAGTCGTACACGTACACGCCCCCTTGCTCGATCTCGAGGTTCTCGATCGGGACCTCGTACGAGATGATCTGCTTGCGCATCGGATCGAGGTAGTAAAACTCGTCGTACACCTGCTTGATCGTCGTCCACATCCGGTAAATTTTTTTCACCCCCGGTTCGAGACGGGATGCGGGGTGGTGCCACTGGGTGGTGCGTCCGCCGCGGTAGACCATAAAGTTGGGAAAGAGTCTGAGGAAGCGTTCGGATTCGTGGCCTTGGGATTCGCGGTAGTGCACCGCTCGGCGTCCGAGGTCTGGCAGGGCGGTGTCAGTCCCTCGGATCGACTGCGAGGATGGGACGCACATTCGTCGATCTCGACGCTGCGGTAGGCCGCGGTCGCGACGTCGTGCAGCGTCGCCTTTTGACCGATCCAATAGTAGAGATCGTAGGAGAATTCTCCAGAGTTCTCATCGGAGCCTGGCTTCTTGTACGTCTGGTAAACGTGTCCGTCAATCGATGTAGAGACGGGAGCAAAAGGCGTTACATGCAGCAGAATGTACGCGTCTTCGTCGTAGAAATACCCGTATCGTTCAAACGCCCTAAAGACGTGCGGACCCCGATCGGGCCAGTCCACCAGTCTAAACTGTTCGGTACGCCATATCTTGACCCCGGCGCTCTTGCTGGCTTTCTCCCAAGAGTCGTCCTGAGCGTCTCCCTCGGCTTGGAGCTTTGCTTCCAACTGGCGGGGGGTTAGATCACCTCACCGATCGTGGATCGTCTCTACCTCTGGGTTACTTAGAACGGCGACGTTTTCTTCCTTGATCGCGACCTTGGTCTGTCTCGTTAGCAGGGCCGACATGGTTTCTGGAAAGATGGGCTGTGACCTATCAAGATAACAGAACACGTGATGCGCTAACGGGGGTTCGAGCCAACACCAACGGATACGTCAAGTGTACAGGAGTCACCCACTCGGCGAGTCCATCATATTCACCACGAGATCATCCTCAGCGTCAGAGTCCTCGTTGCCACCCCAATGCCGTAGCTCAAACACGTTCCCTCCACCCTCTTCCCTCAATATGCTGCGGGTAAAAAGTTTCCCTGTGAGATGCCCCTGATGATCGCTCGGAACGGCTTACTGATCAAACAAGGAAATAGCTTCCTCCTCGTCGCCTGCTTCATCAATCTCCTCGTGTAACGTTGGGTGTGGGCCCAGTAACAAAGCTCTCAGGAGGCGGGCGGAATCCTCAAGGCCCTCCTCTCCCAGCATCCTCGTTTCTTTCGGCGTTTCTGAAAGCTGGGGGGCTACCGGCGACCCAGGTGTTGGGCTGTGCAAAAATACATGGCGTTCGATTCCAGACGTGACAATGTGGACAAGTGACGGGTGTATTGCAACAGCATTCACAATGGACCTATGCCCTGAGAACACGGCACTCGATCAGGCATGTACTGAACGCTTCTGATCATCAAACGAACCGTTTAACCGGCAAAAGGGAGTATCGATCTGGAGAGGAATATACCGTGTTGACCATTGACTTTCGGAGTAAGCTGACATGACGAATGCAGTGATATTGCATTGGGGCTTTGATCAACTCACCAGAGATACCGACCCATTCATGTGACATCCATTCGTCCGCACTAATTGCCTGCCTGAGTCCCAAAAGCGTGCTGATGTCTGGTATTCTCCAGACATAGCCCCTGAAGTCATCAGACCCTGCTCCATACAGAATGTCTTCGTTCATTCCGGGTCCACCGAATGCCCCTGACTGTTTACGTTGGAGCGGTAGAAAATATTGGTTCCGAAACTTACCTTCATGGTACATGAATTTGAATACGTTCTTTCTCCGATATTGACAGGTGACCCGTCGGGATCGTTCTTCCCTGTCAGTACGGCGACAGGGTGGGGATCCGAAAGGGTGTAAACGGTAGGAAACCAATGCTATCCTCGAGCTCACGATGCCGCCGCTTGATTTTTTAAACGAGGACGCACCAGCATTGTCACGGCCAACTTGCTCCCTGTGGAAGAACATCAAGATCACGGGCGTATCAGTGGACGGCGCAACGTGTGCTGACCATCACGATCAAAAACAATACTACTACTTTCGGGATTGCTCAGATAGTTTAGAGGCCGTTTCGATAGCTTTGTGTTGTACTTGGGGGAGATTAAACCGATGTGCCGCGGTCATAAACGGTCATGGAAGACTCACGTTTTGTACAATGCCATGATTAGACCTAGCAGATAACGGGCCGAACGCCATTCGTGTGTCACGGAGGCACACTTGTCCATGGGAGTCACTCGTTGCAAAGATGTGTTCCATTATGGGGTGCGTCTGCACGCCCGTAAACTCTGTGGCATATTGGAGCGTCGCCTGTGCAGATGACCCGTTATCAACACGTGCATCATGGAGGACGATCTTGCCATCTTCACTAGAAGCACGCAAACGATCAAATACCCAGGGAAATGGAAATTCATCAACTTAAAACGTCATGGGACCAACCTCGCGCTGAAAAAGACATGATCTTGATGGGGGTGTGCACTCACGCTGCGCACGCTGTCCTGAATGTGTCATTATTGCGCTGCCGTAGGAAGCGTGCTCTTGATAGGCCCCACTCACATCATGACGTCGATAAACAGCTTGCGCGGGACGTGCTCCTTGACTGGCCAGCGTTGAAATGTCAAACCTTAGTACGAGATTGTCTGCGCCGCCGCTAAGAACGTTGGAAGCCAGGCTATGAGAGCGAGGATGAAACAGGTGCGGACCTTATAAGATATTGATTGCTCGCCGAGAAGTCGAGAGATAAGACGTTGCCCTGCCAAGTTCGTTATCAGCAGCAGAATATCTCCGAGGAGACGAATACCGACGGCTGGGCCAGCGTACGTCTGGGACGGACATCGCACATCGTCCTGATGGAAGTCCCAAAGCTGTACACGAAAATCTTGGCGAGAGTGTGGTCAGCTTGTGGCGATAAGCATGGATGGATTTACCGTCGCCAGCACTTGCCAGCCATCTTCCTCCGTTGCGCGAAAAGGACAGGCTGTTGACGCAGGACTTGTGGGCCGTCAGTTTCCTGCGAGACTCGATGCTTCGGACACAGTCGCAGAGGAGATATGGCGTGCATACCTGGAGTACGGAAAGCCGTCCGCACACGTTCTGAGCAACATATGCTGTCTCATTCGATCGATGCCATTCGAGGTTAGATTGTCCATGCGGACTGAACGCGAGCTGCGGGGCATACTCATGGTAGTGGCTCACCCCATCCAGTCGGAGTTGTTGTGCGACCCTGATACAATCCTGCGTTCATACATGCCTCGAAGCGAAATGGAGGCTGATGGGTAGATACATGGAATATTAGGACTACATAAAATACGTCCTCAAGATGCCTGATCCCTATAAACGTGACGCATCTATGCAAATGAAACACCTGAATGTGGGCTCTAAAGTGAATTCTATGTGGAGAACGGCAATGCAGAATAGACAAAAGGACGGGATGTGGGTAAGGAAACAGCAGGGAATAAACAATAGGATATAACGTTCTGCAGAACGACATAATTGAGACATGACATGAGACGGAGTCGAGGTTAGGACAATCGCTTGAGTGGGTCCATCAGTTACCGGCGTGTCGCAGCTTCGAATTCCCGGAAACCCGGGAGTTCGACCTTGCACGCGTTCTTCTCTTGCGTACTTTCGTCGTCTGAAGCCATTTCCTTGTCCAAACCCGCGGGGTCCTTGTGACAAGTAGGGTTGAGCTTCAGGGGAGCCAGTGTGATGGGTGGAGAGGCCGAGCGAGAAACGGGAACAGAAGTAGATGAAAAGGCATTTGATCCTAGGGGTGCACCCGAGGAGCCATTTAATTTTGCCACTTTGGTGGACGGCCAGGACGTGTTGCGAGGTGGACCTGTTGGATTGATGGGGGTCATACCAAACGCAAGGCGGACCGAATGTTCAAGATGGCTGCCATTAGATGTTCCGTTGCTGCTGATACCATGGGGAGGTGAAGCCGGGCGGGAACTCGATGGACTTTGTGTCATGGCAGCTTCGAATGTTGGGCGCACCGAGTAGCCACCACCCTGCAGAGGGTACGTGATACTTCCGGGGCTGCTTCCACTGCTACTACTGGGCCCGCTCGAGAGCTGCGGTGTTGGCAGAGAGTAGAGACTTTGGTCGGCTTGCGCGGCAAGCGACAAGTGGCCGGGGTATGTATGCGCATGGGGCAATACCGCCATCTGTGAGACGTCGCCCGAACTCCTCTTGCGTGATGCAGGGCCGAGCATAGCCTTTGAATTGGGTGGACTTCCGACAATGCTGGAACCCCGGGAGCATTGACGAAAAGAGTGCCCCTCGATCGGGCTCGTGGGTGCATCGTTTTGCGAGTGTCCAAAAGAAGGGGGTAACTGTATAGGCGACGGTGCTCGCGAGGGATTTGTTGAGTGAAGATTCAGGGTGCGAAGCGGTCCGAGGAACGGGCTAGCGGAAGGCGTAAACGTGAACTCGGGTTTGGTAGCCGACATTCCCTGTGGTGAAACCTCGGCAGAAGCGCCAGTAGGTGGATATGATGCACGCGGACGGGCAAATGGAACATGCGACGGGTGCTGTGTAACATGATGGGAAGGTATAGAGTCCGAATCTGAGCTCAGGGGCGACGGCGAATCTTCGTGGGTAGCGATATGGCGGTATGCTGGCGGGTGAGCAGACATGGCGGGTGTTCGAGCGTCAAAAAAGCGTGGTTGGTCCGACATCGGTGTCATCTGCCATGCGGGGCCGCTCATTCGCCTCTTGGCTGGGTTGAGCCTGGAGGAGGCTTCCTCTGGCCAGTCTCCGTAGCTAGCATCCGTGGCGGCACCTTTGAGAGACAAGGTGGTGCGATATGGGGTCGAGACTGGGCTGGTGGTGGCGCTCTTGCTGGAGCGACTACGAAAGTAGATGGTCTCTGTGTTGCGGGCCTCGTATTCTGCGCGGCGGAGGGCCTCTGCATGGCGGGCTTCGTACTCGGCACGTCTGACGGCTTCTTCGCGCTCGAGGGCGTAGAGCTCATCCATGGCTACGCTCGATAAGGTGGAGAAAGCGGTCGGATTAGCGGGGGGTAGCTGGGTATGTGACCGGCGGGGGTGGTGGGCGGCCTCGTACGAGGTGGGGCGGGCATAGGACTCGTCCTGTAAGGAGGCGATGAGCCAATTATGTAAGTTGTGGGGAGCCGAGTATGGGGGGTCGGGAAGTGGAGGCGTACCTCATCATCGCTGTTCGCACGACTTCTGGCCTTCTTCTTGACTCTGATGGCGGAGGGTTCGTGTATGCGGGGATCGGAGCGGGGATATGGATGGAGAGGGATGGGGGGATCGAGGTCGTCGGACTTTGACTTTGGCCTGCCCTTTGTTGGGTGGGACACGGCCGAGTGGTCGTTGTTGTGGATGCGGGAGTGTCGTGTGAGTTCGTCTGAGCGGGAAAAGCGCTTTTCGCAGGAGGGGTAGGTGCAGACGAACGGTTTTTCGCCGGTATGGGTGCGGATGTGACGGGTCTGGGGATCTGAGATCAGCGCGCAGCGAGGGGAATGAAAAGGAACAGACCTGGTGCTCGAGTCTGCTGAAGGCGCGGCCGCAGAGCGGGTAGGGACACTTGTAGGGGCGGGGGGTTGCCTTGTCTTGCTGGTCCATGGGGAGGCTGTAGTGGGGATGAGCACACATGAAGAAGGCCCTGAGGAGAGACAGACGAGTTATAAGAAGAAACGTTGTTGGGGTGAGCAATGTCGTAAAATGCTGTGCAGTGCGTGGATCTCGCTGGGCTGTGCAGCGGCGGCGTCGTTGCAGCGCACCGCGAAGGGCGCTGTCTTTTTCTGCACCGTATCGGTCCGAACATGGAAATTGCCGAGAATTTGTTTATTTATTTATTTATTTACCACCCCGCACTTGTACCCCAGTCTAGGCCCGCCTCGCGGTCGCGATCAGCGCACCTGTGATGATCTGATACGGCTGATAGGACGGTTGACTTGTCCCGGCCCAGCCGTTCAATCTGCCCCGTGCCTTGCCCCCACGACTTTGTCGCTCTGCGCGCTCATCTCTGCTCGACTCACGGAGAAACTCGGAACTGGGATGTTCGCGGAATACCTTGGATGAAACGAGAACATGACCCCACACGGTCACAGATCCGCGGAGAGATGTCCAACACCTCAGATGCTGCCTCTCCGCAGTTGGATGACGACATTCCATTCCTCCGTCTGTTGCAAAGTGCATCCCCCAAGTGCAGCGCCCTTTCGGCATCCCCATGGGCGGCCCACAGCCTCGCCCCATTTTCTAAACTGGGGCCTTCCCCACCACCGAATGTCGGATACACCCCGCATATCACATGCATACATGATGAATGGAAGAGAATTCCGCTTGTTCCGTCTGATATGGAGCACAACGTTTTCGCGAACAATCCCCACTGAATTGAGCCCGGCATGCATATTTGCTGACATACCGCGCTCAAGATTCCGTCCTGTCTTCCTCTTCCCAGCTTATCTCCAACCCCTGGTACGAAATGGAATCCGCTTGGAGCCCGGAAATGAATCCTGGGGACTTTACGTGTTCCTGCCGCCATGCCTTCACAACAAATAACGAAATAAACTACAGAGTACAACCCTGTTTACCGTCGCCTTGTCCGCGTAGTCTGAAATTTTGACGTCTCCCTACGCAATCGTCTGCAGACCACGTTCAGCTGATCCAAATCTTGCAATAATCCGTCAACGACCCACCTGCTCGCTCTTTCCTTCTCAATCTCCCTCCGTTCCACCTCTTCTGCCGTCAACACCTCAAAGCGTGTTCTGAATTCCTCCGACTCTGACCACTCCCTCCACACGCTCTTGAGCGTTTTCGGTCCCCTCCCATCTTTCGGTGTCCGACCCCACCCTCCAAGGCCAAGACCTGTCTTGTCTTTCATAACCATACCGCTACCGCCCACAGAAGTCCCTGTTCCTCCTGTAGGAACATCTGTCCCAAGGGACACTGGTTCTCGTTCCCCAGCAATGACACCCCATTCAATCGCATCCTTTTTATGCTTTATGAGTTCCTCATGTACTGCATGCGCAATCAACGGAACAGCTTCTCCAGATAATCCAAGTTCGGCGCACAGTTGCTGAGAAAACGCCTCCGGTGTTAGGGGTGAGAGCAGATCCCACTCGATGTGGTCGAGGAGGTGGTGCGTCGCTATCTGTACGTCAATCTACGCGCATACCAAGAGTCAGCATCATGTTCACGTTCAATCAGGGTCATTCGCAGTGGGAAGATGGGGCAAGGCATGGGCACTCACGCTTAGTATCACTCTACACTCGGGAATCTCTTCGACACGCTCGTCCGTGTGCCTGTGAATATAATCGTCTGCTCCCAAATCCAGCGAAGCAACACCCTCGTGCTCTTCGAGCTGTGCCCGAATTTGATTTGCGACAGTCTCAGCCCAGGGGACGATCGGTAGATCAAGGTCCATACAGAATACGTTTGCAAACGTTTCTGGTTTGATCAACGTTTCGTAGAGGTTCCAAACGAAACAGTCTCGTATTCGATGTGTCTCGGTCTCGAACTCGACACGGATTGGAACAAGAGATGTACGTTTCACTGAATGGTTTTCGAGTGCTTCCAGGGCTCTGTGCACATGTGAATAGATAATCAATGTCACGGACCGGTTTCCATTAGAGAAGACGCACGGATATTCGTGTGCAGTGGAGCCAACAGGCTTGGGTTTGATGAATCGGGAGGGAGGGATCATACCCAAATAGCTCTGCTCCAACTCTGCTTTTTCTGGCGGTCTCACTTGCGCGAGTTGTAATGGTTGGAGCTGAGGTGTCGATAGCCCGCTCCCGGAGTGAAACACAGACATGCCACTGCCCATGCGTGATCGCGACTGCCGCAAGGCCGTCCGCGTACCGCCACTCGCGACAAAGTCCGAGTCGTCTGAATCCACCGCGCCCGCGTCGGGAAATTCGTCACCTGATCCTGGTTCGGCATAATTGACCATGCCGCCGCGGCGACTGGACGTGCGCGCCGCGTTGGAGGTGACATTCAAGATGGGTTGCATAAGCAGAGAAGCACCCGTGCGGAGACGGGAGGGGTAAGTGGAGTGGAGTGCTTGTGTCGTCGCGGGGAGGGGGGGTGGCGGTGGATTAGGCGGGACTGGCGGCACGGCCGGTGCTGCAGGAACCGCTGGTGGGAGCGGCGCCTGATACACCGGGGGGATGTACGTGGGAGCAGGCGTCGCGGCCGCGGCTTTTGCAGCGCGGGGGCGGGAGCGCGTCCCGGTCCTAGGCGTCGTCGTTGTCGTCGACCACGTGTGGATGTTTTTAAGGTAAGCTGTTCCGCGTGAGACCTTGTCAGATGGACAGGGAGAACGAGCCGACCTTTGGATGGAGCCTGTGCGCCAGCTGGGGTGAACGGTTGGAACTGGCCCGTCGCAGCGTTGGACAGCTGGGTGATGGTTTGTCTGAGCTGGGCATCTGTAAGACTGGTCATGTCCGTCGTCGGATACGACGTCGACGCTTGGGGCGGTGTGTCGGTCATCGCTGAGGAGAACGAAAAGACGCGTGTTACATAATCATCCGCCATTGAGCGCGTTCCTTGGCCGGTTGTTCCTGAACCAACTCATTGATGCTGTCGCCCTTCACGAAGCGGTTCATTCCTCTCGCGCGAACATGCCTGAGACACCACTCGACTTGTCCAGGACCGAATGAGGAACTGATCCAAATGCTGACCCGCTGTGAGTCTCTGCGTCAAACTCGGCGAAAAGCTAATAAGCCCAGACATGGAAGAGGAGAAGTCTTCTGCTTCCTCCAACGCTTTCAAGGTGCGGGCTTTCTCGAAAGCGATCTATGCCATTGGTCAGCTGTCCGAGCAAGTGCGGTCAGTCGACCAAGTCAAGGATGCAAGTACATTCTGTTTCTAACACTTCGCCCTGGTCTCACGACCCTCAGCTCAAAGGGATCGGTACACGTATTGCGAGGCGTATAGATGCTTACCTCTGCGGAACACCCTATGTCCGTGGGTGATTCAATGTTGGCGCCATGACGCAATTTCATGTCCCCGCGGTTGTAGGAACCACCCACGTCATCCAAACCAAGGAAAGCTAGAAACTCGGACTCCTCCATAGAGGAGCACACGGAAACTAAACCTTCAAAGACCCTTGACGAGCTACGGAGACAACAGGTGGTATCCTCATTGTCAAGTATTAATGGCGTAGGGTATGACGACCGACTTGTTGGCTATACACCTACCTCACTTGTGACTACAGGAAAGTGAGGGCCAATGCGCTCTACTCTCAAGGTTGTAGATCCCTTCAGGACCTCAGAGAGCCCAAATTCTTTCAGATGTTGTCGCACTCTCAGCAGATCAGTGCACAATACATGATTGGTCGTAACAGTCACGTCACCCTTGAACAAGCATTAGCTGTCCGTGTACGTTTGTCATGATACTCACATTCTATCATTGCCCCCAATTTGCACTTCAAACTAGGACTTGGTAGCGCAAAATATTTCACCAACATTGACTGTTTTACTGGTGGGCGACTTGTGAGTTCTGTCTACTCGTGTTCGCAGCCGGTTTTCATTCATCCAGCCGCCGTGGTGCAGCCAGCGCTCAACACGTTGCCCTCGTTATCCCTCACCCTCAGATTACTCCCGTCTTTCCGCCTGAAGACTCTCCAAGCACTGATTCCACCATCAAGCTAAGAGGCAAAACGCATTACATTCGCTCTCCATTTGTGGGACACAGGGAGACAAAGGTCAAGCCCAAGGGTTTACGAAACACTGCATTTTCGACTGAAGTTATATCACTACTCGAGTTGCGGGGAGTGCTGTCCGCTGCCACCGCTGTCGGTGCGCAAAGGTGGAATGGGATTATCCGGATTCCCGAAGGCACCGAGGACAGAAATGGGCAAGAGACAAGAGCAGAACGAATCCAAGGCCAGTTTGTTGGCGCCGAGATCTAGTGAGTAACGGATGGATGTCCGAGCCAGTGGCTCATGTGGTGCTAGCTGTGTTTCACAGCAATGTGTGCCTGGAGCTTTGATTGCGTTGACCGGCGACCATAAATTCAATATTGCCATCCGAAGAGCTGCATCACGACTTGGTCTTCGGCTGAATGAGTATGGGTTGTGGCAATGGCGGAGCGTGGCGACCGGTGTTGATGACATCCAGAAACAAAAGAGCGTTGAACAGTATGGTGGATATTGGGAATTGGTCGCGAGCGAGAGGGAAGAGGATATTTTTGAAGCCGTTGGGATGGAGTGGGTGCCCCCTGAAAGAAGGAATTTCGCCAACTTGGACCCTCGTTGGAATCAAAAAAGCAAAGGATGACTGGTTCGTCTTATTCTAGCCGCAAATTAGGTCGCTAATCGTAGGGTATGATCTATGAATGTGTCTAGTACCATATGCTCCTCGTCCTGTGGGCAGGAAGGATTTGCGTGCACTCGATTCCTTCTACGCAATCCTTGCCGCTCTCGATTCTTTTTGCCAAGTCCCAAAGGTAAAAGTCGATCAGCACACTGCTGACCTCACGGCCACCTCCGAGTTTTATAATTTCGTCCCTAATTCGCTCGACGCTCACGATGCTCGCCGCTCTCAGGCTGATCTCCTCGTCTGATCCTAGTGGGATGCCCTGTCCGCTCCTCAGCTTGTCCTGCAGCGAGGGCGGATACACGAGTATGCCGAGGTGGTGGAGGATCTGTGGCACACGGTAGTCCGCAAACATGGTCAGTGCAGATATGCATGGGCCGTGTGGGAAGAGGGGATGGGGGGCAGATGGGTCTGCAGGGAAGAACGCGGCCCACGTCTCGGCGACGAGAATCTGCGCACGTTTCCAAAAGAAGACTGCAAGGAATGAGGGAAACGAAGGAACCAAATATAGATAGACATACTCCGGTGTCCGCCGAGGGTGTGTTCGTCTCTGAAGCAGGGGAATGTGTCGACGACGGTCTGGACCAGGTCCAAAGCGGTGCCTCGGCCGCGGCTGGACCGCTGAAAGGCAAGCAAGAAGCCCGCGTAGGATCCGCCGAAGCTCTGCGTGTCGAGTGAGCGGGCGATCAACGGTGGCGACGATGACGTACACTGCAGAGTATCCGGCCGACCTGCCGCATGATAGCAATCCGCTCTTCCAACAAAGGCACTTCCTCTTTCGACAACGCCGCAGCACGGAAGACGTGTGCGATCAGCGCGTCGGGGCAGAATTCCTCAGACGAGTAGAACGTCGGATCAATGATAGGAATGTTTTCTTCGAGCGCTGCAACGGTGTCACTTGCAAGATACCCTCGGCTGCAAAACAACTCACCCCGGTTCAGCGCAGCGACGAGGCTCCAGTAACCCGTGTGCACCGTGCGTGTCGCCGTGTTCCACCCTGACCGCCACGCCACCCCGTACCGCTCCGAGCTGCCGTCCCGCTCCGACCAGAAACTAAAGTTGAGCGACGAAACGAGGAAAATCCAGTCCAGGCACGTTTTTGTGAGCGGATCTCCCGCCGAGTACGGCTCTGGCGGACAAATGTGCAAGGGATGCGTCCTCCATGTCCGGGGCGTGTATGACTCCACGAACATCCTGAGTGAAATCTGGTGTGGCCCCTCAGCACACGACCAATCCGACGTAGATGAATAAACTCGTACATATTCAGCAGCCTTCTTCACCCCGTCCTCGCGAATGTGGACAATGTCCGTCTCCTACTCCAACGTCTAGCAAAAATGGCACAACGGAAGAGCGGCGACTTACCGCGAGGGCATATTTGCAACTGGGGACGACGGGGTTGACAGCTCTCGCGTGTGTCTGTCGTATCAGTTCTATAATCTCCTTACCGTATAACATCTGTCTGCATTGCGAGGGGTCAACCGGGCTTGCTACTGACAGCATGTCGAGTGTCTGATGGATACCGCAAGGAGAGGCTCCGGCCTTTTTGGTTTCGTTGTCAGTGTCACGCCCAACGTCACGTCTGAGAGTATTCCGTTTTGATACGGATCTATGCGACCCGAGCTCTTGAACCCACGTCTTCCTTCAGTAAAAGTAGGAGATGATGTAGCAGCTTAGCCAAACGAAGAAAATTTTAGGTTTAGCCTTCGAAGCCGCTCCGGTAGATCTTAGATCCCCATAAGCGCCTAGTCTTATCATACAGACGCTCATATTCAAGCTTCACAATACAATTAATGCTACGACGGACAGAGAGGAGAAATGGGCCAATCAGCCTACTTGCTAGACTGAGAGTCGCGGCGCAGGGGGATGCTCTGCTCCCCACGAAGGACCTGGGTTCCTTGTTCCTTGATATTGGGCTGACCAAGCACCTAATCCATCATGCATCAAGGTCAGCTGTCAGATCCAGCCCGACAACACATCAATCGGTCGACATACCGTGCCACGGATCAACTATACGGCGCATAGATAGATAAGCACTTCGGCCCATTCGGACATCATGATGTCTGTCTTACCCTGGCGTAACCTACAGGTTTACCAAAGTCGTCAGAAAGAACGCGAACGTGCGTGGCGAATAACACTGACCGTATACTTGTTCCTTGAACGATGGACTGCGTGGCGGAAGGTCCACGACGTTGATGTTGGGTTCGTTCCTGTTCACCTCGGACGGCTTCTTGGTCTGGTCCGCACGTGGTGGACCTCCATCACTGGCGGATGCAGACGCTGGTGGAAGCTCAGCAACTTAAGGGCAGAATGTCACCGTTGGCACGCGACCCACCCTGCTGGGGAGGTGATTCGACCGTGGTGGGGGATTCTACAACGGTGCGCTGTTCTGTCTCTGCGGGCGGTGCGACATCGGTGGTGTTCTGTACAGACATTGTCACTTGGTTGGTCAGGACAATGTGGTCCTTTAAGACTAGGAGCCCACGTGATATGACGTCACAGCGAGGATCCAATAGTGGTATACAATTACAATAACGCAGCGAAAGAGTATTCAATTCTGGGTTCACGTTTTCTATGCCGTACGTGGAAGTGCCGCATCCAGTTCCTCGGATGAGGATGTTGACGGCGGTCCATATGTTCCCAAACTCGCACCATCCTCGTTCCAGCGATCAGTAGCTAGTCGAATAGGCACGACCAATCTAAGCTCCTTGAAGGGCGACTTAGAGAGGTCCGGAGGTATCATGCTGAGTACTAGGTAGTCCTACGGTCCGGTTTAGACAGATGAGAACGTGTACAACGCAGTAGAACGTACCCGGACAGAGAACCCACTCGCTCTGAAACCCCCAACCATGACCTCATCGCTGATGAAGATGTGACCGGAGAATGCTGTCCAGTCTCTCCCAGTTCCCTTCATCTCATGTCAGTACACTATGCTAGGCGAGTTTCAACACACACAGCATCTCTGAATGCTCCTTCGCCAATACATTCTACTCGCCAAATGTCTGATTTGGTGCCCAAGATGAGAGCATTGCTAGAACTGTGATTAGACTCGAAACGATTTCGTCTGTCACGCTTACCGAACGTCCACTGATGTTTGTCGCATCAGCTGAATCCGTGTGGCTCGTCTCTTGGAAGCCATCAGACCAACGACACGAATGAACGGCAAAAACTCCAGCAAGGAACTGGCATCAGAATGGAATGACAAATGAAACGGAATGGGCTGGCGAACGCAAAATATCCGTGTCGTGGGGATGTACAGCTGATGGGAGAACGTTATGACTGCGAAGAAACATGTAGACGAGCGAACCTTAGTTACTAGGTCTCGCACCCCTTGCCGGTTGGCCGCAGCTGTTGAGGAAAACAGCTTCCATTGGGGAGTTTCAGCGAACCCGTTGTTCAAGGCGGTGGCCACAAGAGGTGCAGGTATTGGTACGGACGGGCGGGTACGAGGTAGATACAAGAACGGCGTGGAGACAGTACTGTGCAGAATAATGAGTGACTCGAGTAGAAACGCGGTCAGCGCCAGGCATACCAGTCATCCTTGCGAAACAAGGTAGATTTGACTATATTGGAAACATCACTAGGCTTAATCACGACTACGCTAATGATGTAGGTGACGTTTGCCCGGAACCCAGGGAGCCCAGAAAGGCGAGCTTCGAAGCTGGGTGGCAAAGACTGGCGCGACATGTAAAGGGTTGCCTTGCTTCAAATCTGCGCTGACACATACATACGTCTTGTCGCCGTCCAAATAGGCTGTGGGGAGCGGGAAGCTGAATCGTAATGAACTGGGGCATAGTGCTTCTTGAAGCCGATCCTTGACCCAGAGTATGCTCTTGTTCGAGAACAAGGTGTGGGTGGACGCGCCAGCTTCCGCTACTTCTTCGAGCTTGAGGGTACCTTCCACCTGGAGGCGTGGGCGTCAAGACCACTCCGAACCAAGAAGGAAGGCAATGACTTGCCTGTACTTCGACACTCGAAATACCCTCGGTCTTACTGATTTCTATAACGCCTTGGACGGAGGCGGCGAAACCATACACGGGAAGCGCTGCCCGATCGTCCTGGTCTGTCAATCTGAGACTCACGTTTCTGTTTTTCGTCTGTTTGACAAACGAGCGAGACGGTCTGTTGGACCGGTGTCGGTTAAATTCCAACCGGTACTCGTGCGTTCGCGGCAGAGTGGTATATGTCGGTGACACAAGTGATGAGGGAGGACCCGTAGCGTGCATGATAATGTCCCGGCGCCCCAAGAGACGAGCAGTGAACGTGCGACTGGTCGGCCATATGGTTCGGCCAGGCTATACTTAAACCTGGCTTCCCACTCCGCGCCGCATTACCGTATGGACCACGTTGGACAACAAGGCGCGTGGGGATTGCTGTGACCGCTTCTCGTATGGGGTAAAGATTGTTCGCTTAGCGTCTGGTTTCACGCGCGTGCCATGACTAATTAGTAGTCTACCTAAAATCCGCCCTTGCCACGAGCCCGGGCTATAGACCCTTGCACGCCTTTAATGATGCCTTTCAGCCCACTCCCGACCCCGGTCGAGTCCGTCAGCGGATTTCCGTCGTGGTCCAGGTATACCCCGTCCTTCTGCAGCTCATGGAGATGCGTGTTTTGCACCCTCCTAATGGTATCCCGCCAATCTTTACAGACCGCCGGATTATCGATCATCACGTTCACTTCCTGGCTGTGGTACCAGGACTGTGTATCTGGTGGGTGTCGTGTTACACCATTGTCAATACCGTTACCACCGTACTTACCTTGGTTCCCGTTTCCAGCAATCCCAACGGCGTCGTCAATAATCATCAACTTGACCTGCAACGCGAGCCAGATCAGTAGCACGAATCAACTCCAGTGATGCACACACATGGCAGTTTCGTTTCTGTGCGGACGCATTGATCGGCTTGACTTGGTCCCTTCCTATAGAGATCGACCCCGATGAGCACCACCTGACGACAGCATGGGTGAAACTGACCGGTATACCAATAGAATCTAAGATTCTCCTTCTCCTCCTCGTTCAGCTGTGCGTACATCCGTTTCGAAACTTCTTCATTGATCCCACCTTGCCCGGGCAAAACCTCTCCTCCATCGTTGTATCCGACGTCTATATACAGCGTGCATTCAATCCCACGGCGCACAGCATTCAAAACGCCCTCGACCACAGGTGCCGCGTTAAAAGTTGGGGACTGTATGAACACATTCTTCTCCGCGTACTTGAGTCCCGCGAGCCAGGCAGCGTCTTGGGCATTGAGAATTGCACTGTCTGGATTGCCTAGTTTCCCGTAGGGCACACGATTCAGGATAGCCATGGGACATTCTTCATGCGGTGCGTGAAAGATGTGAGGCAGGTATTCATCATCAACTGACGCAGGCGGTTCATACCCGATGGTCCCGTGTGTGTCGGGTTGATTATCTGCGTCTGGGTCAAGCACATTAACGCCCAAACGCGTGCGGGTGTAAATGGAGACCAACTGAGATGTTCCGTGATTGTCTGATATTTCCCAGAAATGAATATCTTGTCATCTGACGGTACGTCAGGAGGAGACTCTTCATTCCTCAGCTTGTGGTATAGCTCTGCGCCTTTCTTTCCATCGAGGAGATGCACTGATGCATATTCATTGTCCATTCCAAACTTGTAACCGCCTTCCGGTTTCCCGGACGGCTGGTTTAACAGAGGCAGCGCCGGGCGCATCGGCCTAAACCAGCTGATGAGGGCCATGTCGTAAAAGCTATCCACGATGGGACCCTCGAGGTGCACCATCATCTCCATGTTTGCACGATCCTGTATATTATTCGAGTTTACCAGCGCAACCTTGCGGTCAACGATCATGAATTTACAATGAAATGTTCCTAGCAAAGGTCTCGAGTGTGTTGAGCATACAGTCGAAGGCCAAAATCAACCTATCACTCACTGGTGGAAATTGATAAGCTCGAAATCGAGCCATGGCATTTCGCTCCTCTTTGGTAGTTGGACCTCATCACTCAGCCATTCAGGTTCTTCCACGAGGACATGGCTCTCCGTGAGCATCTTCAGGTTTGCGCGGTCATAGATCATCTTTACAACGACTTTCTTTCCTCGTTTCTCTGCCCGTCTCGATAGTTCTTTGTACGCTTCGCAAACATATTTGGACGCCTTGGACGCCTCCCAGTAGTTCGTAGCAAGAAAGACTTCGTCCTTTGCATTGACGATACAATCATAATAGTGTTGCATGATGTCTGGTATTCTAAATGCACTTTAGCCCGGATTACACCTCACGTTAGGGAAACCTACAAGGATATGATGGACAAGTTTACGACGCCCTTAGAGCCCAGAAGAGGTGGGGATACGACACCAGCCCAAGGGTTGCCGTCCAACGTGGCTAGAACGTCCACATAAATCTAAGACCATACAGTACTGCCTCGACGAACGACGCGATACCGAGCTCACCTTGAGGAATAGATCGCTAGGTCGAGAACCAAAGTTGCCGCACTGAGCAGCTTGATCAAGGTCCTCCTGGGTCGGCTCGATCGCTTGGATGCGCTCTACATCCCTCTTTCCAGTCTGCTGGAAGAGCCCCTTGAAGGCTTCTACACTGCCTCCAGATAGACTGTGGTGCTTCTTGGCGTGCTCGTCGTCGTAAAGCATCTTGGCGAGATGACCCGGGGACACAGTCACATTGTGATCGGATTCACCGCTCGCACTGGCGAACGCAGCCGTCAGCGTTCTCGGTGAGTGGACAAGGGAATAGACCCTCTCTGAGATAGCCATCAAAGATGATGATAAGCACTGGTGGTTCCAGTGACGGCGTTTATACCTTGCCGGTCACAGGCCACAAGCCCGTACTTGGCATGCAGATATCGCCACTCGCAGTGCTTCAAATTCAATAACGCAGCATTCCACCGCAGCGCACAGGCCCCGTCCGCTTAATCAACATGACAAGAAAGTACTAGTACAATGCAAGCAGTGATTACAACTGATCATTAATCCTAACTAGCATGAGCCTAGGAATCATTAAGGTATATCCATAAATACTATAATGTTGAGCGAAACCGCATATAATTTAATGTCATAGATAAGTGGGTGCGAGGGGTATCACCTCATGATCTGCAAGGATGTGTAACCAGACGAATGGGAAATGCTTGGTAGAGTTGTGCGGGTATATTTTTCAGTGGGCCAGGCGGGGCGAGCAACGAAAGGACCAAGAAATCCTGACATGGTGTTCGAATCGCCAAGTTTCCGAAATATGTAGAAAGAACTCACCCTGACATCGACCACGGAAGTAGAAAAACTAGCATATTCAATGGGCCGATCGCAATGGATTTCACCATCCCAGCTCTGCGTCGCAGAGTCCTCCGAGATAGGCTCGATAGCTGTGATAGGGTTTGGGAAAATCCTGCCTACGCCGAGAACCTCATCTTCGACATTCTCCCAATGCTTAAGCGTCACGGTCGTCCGTCGGAGAAGAAATACATGAAGGGGATTCTCAAGGCAAGCATCGCTTTGTTTCGCATGTTCGGCAACACTAGTCAGGAATGACGTCGAAGAGGAGAGTGATATGTGAAATGGTACTATCTGGGATGACGAAAATACTCGGACTGAAGGCACAAACAGCTCGCGGGGGGTCAAATACGAACAGACCATAGACTCCAGGACTCACGTGGCATTGGGCAACAAGTGGTTCGCTACCTTTACTCGAGGGTGTCTTTGTCATTCCCCAAATCTCTTCTTGCCATTCTTCGGGGCAAATTTTCATAGAAGTGAAAGAGGGGGGAGACGGTCTGGGTGGACGAATCCGGGGGCTATAGCGCAGATGCGCGGACAGGGATACTTCCCTGCATAATCCAGGTAAGCAAGAATTTAGAAATTATGTATGCGCAACACCGACTTTGATCGGAAAAAAAACGAGCTTGTGGCTTTCCGAACCACGACATTTAGGGAGTGCACAATAGCCACTCGCCATGGATTCGTGATAGACATAGAAGGCGGAAGGCGGCGAGTGCGACCATGAACCTTGTCTTTATATGAGGAGGGGAAGGATAGCGAGACGGGCAACACGCCGGGGCACACATCGGTTGTGTCGTTTCTTCGCCAGAGCGAACGCTCCTTTGAAAAAAGGGTGTGCAGGAACACCCCCGAGGCCGCTTTCACCCGAATCTGTGCCTCCAACTGCATCCGAGATCAAGATGGCGGCAAGAAGGGATAGGAATAATACTGACCCTGACCACTACAGATACAATCTTTTCCCTGTCTGTCGCTGAAAACTCGCCGAACACGGTGCTGCACAGCCCAAAAGTAGGTATGCCGCCCTCCTCGCGGCAGCCTCGCAAAGTAAGAGACATGCCATGTTCTTCGTAGGTGAAAGCACAATTCTCGCCCAAGTACTCTGCCAGCCTTGGTGACCTCTGGATGCATTTCTCTCCTGGCAATGGTGTCGAAGAGTAATCGGGTGGAATAGAAGGCGAGTAGTCTGGAAGATCTATATCGGTGAACATCTCCATGGTAGACCACTAGTAAGGAAGGGGGTAGTAATTAGCAAGGTTACTTGTATCTAGTCCGAGGGTATATAAGAGGAACAGCCTGCGGGATTTGGAGTGGCATGCGGAATTTTGATGAACCCGGCGGCCCTTTGCGAACGTGATGGCGATGCCATGTGCCAGACCGGAACTAGCGAAGGCTTGATCGGGTGATCGAAACGTATCCAGGTACCGCCACATGTCTCGATACCCACAACCGAGCAGTGTCTTACAAGCAACTCCGCTGAGTGATGGTCTTAATCGCACAGCAGCCATGCCGGAGAACAACCGTCTGCTTCCGATTCCATTTCTTGGCAGGATCCAAACAAGCTTTCAGCTTATGCCAGGCCTTCCCACACACTCTGGGAAAAAGCTGTGCGTTGCTGGCAGACACACGTGAAGCCTGCGTTTCTTCTGGCTGATATGAGCCTATGGAATTTTGAAATGACCTACCATGCCACCGGCGGCCCACAGCGGTCCATGCAGTTCAACCGATCTACCGCCAACTTACTCAGCCGGAGTTTCTCGCCGGGGCGCGACACGTTTGCTGTAAACGTTCATCCCCTGAAATCCAGATCCGTCGGAGGTTCCAAGCATGTCGAGCATTCGAGCCTGCTATGTCCCTGTATAGGCTGTTCCCTCTCGTTCTCCAGTTCTCTTCTGGGGATGGCTCCTTCCTTGATGTACCTGTATTCCCCAACGGCTGTCACTCTCCGACGGTGACGATTGACCTGTCGTCTGCGGTGTGTAACGTTGACAATTGTTCTTTTTTTATTCTCTGCGCTCTGACTAGACTAGCTTACTCGATTTCTTCCGATACACGGAAAACTCGAGTGTGCACTTGAGTAATTCTGTGACCCGATCGTGACGATGAGTGAAACAAAGCATGATCCACAAGCATCACCCTTATTGGTGTACATAAATGTCATTTACAGGATAGCTTCATGTGCAAGTCATATATTTTGTAGGAGTTTGGCCCGCGGATACTCCGGAGTAAACTTGGTTGTATGAAGGTACCAAGAGAGGCGGTACACGGAACCAGGCACTCCGACTCGCATACAAAGTGTCCAGTCGTTCGGGCTCGCTGTGGAAAAGCAACTGAGGGATCCACGGACGGACGCCCAGCAGCGGTGAACGGAGCTGGACAATTGGGCAACGTCAGTGAAGTAGGAAAGATAAAGTTAGAAATCGGCTCACTCTGGTTAGCCAGTAGTCCGTAAGTAAATATGGGCGTGATGTGCCATCATATCGGCTACCCCTCTATACACACGCGCTATCTCACGGCGTCGTTTGACCAAGGATCCGTCGCAAATCGTATTGGATAGGATTTTTTTATACCAAGCAACGGGGATTTGAGTGGTTGTCGAGGAGTGATCGACAGAACAATCGAGTCCTGTGTTGGTGAAGGGTAAACACAAAGTACGGGAGAGCAGATGATGCTACCTTGACAGAAATTTGACTAGTGGAGAAGCCAGGAACTGTGATATCTTGATTGCATCTAAGTACCCCGTCCCAATCGAGGAAATCTACCCCATCACTGAGAGAATGTCGTAGGTGTGCGCGACTCGGGAATAAGGGTTGTAAAGGTCGTATCTCCCCCTCACCAATATTGCGACTCGCTGTAGCAGATTGTCCATACATGCTGACACTAGTTTGCCGGAGTAGATATATTCTGATGATCGCTCCCCCGTTCCGTTGTCCGGTAGCGCCTGGGTCACCGTCTGGCTCCAGGAATGGAACGAGTGACACGGGACTACCCCGGATTTGTAGATGGATTGGAATTGTGTCTGAGAGGGCATAGTCACGGACAGAGGGGATGAATAGCTAGAGGCATTATATTTTGAGCACGGTCTATCATAACATCTGGATGACTCACGAGGCATTCAACTGGCGCCAGCTTTGATCCCTGCGTCATCGGTACGGTACACATTGTTTCATGCCATTCTTCGGGAGACGATTTCACAGTCGACAGAAATGGCAAGTCGCTGGGAAGCACTGGCAGGTGCGGTTGACTGCGAGGGCAGTGTATTAAAGGTATCGTGACGCTGAGCATGAGTCATTAACTTTAAAGGTCCTAGATTACACGAGCACAATGCTTACGCTTCATTCCCCTTGAAAAAGCAGCGGATATTCCAGGGACGTGACAATTCGACCGTCAGGGAATATGAACAAGTCACACGGGGTTCACTACTCTCGAAACTCGGTGGCAAGGCTCGTGCCTGACCTCCGTCGTCGAAAGTCAAGGGGAAGATGGCCTCAAATCCAATTGTGCGAGGACAGCGCTGCGCATGAGACGTGCTCCACAATACATAGGTTGTGGAGAGAAACGTGGTCGAAATAGGAGCTGGGGAAGTACGAAATAGAAGGTGGCCCTCCAGCTGAGAAACCATAAGAAAGGTAAATTGCACAACATCCGGATCGATTCTTACCTTCAGTATTACCGAGGTCAAATCGCTCGTGTTCAGATTGAGTGCTATTTCCCCCCGGATGAGCCCGTTGCGACCGCATGTAGGGTACACGCTGCTGGGATGCTGGTCCCTAAGAACAACGGTAAGGTGATCCGTTATTCTACGGTATATTCCAGTAGGGCGTGGCGGGACCCGGCGAGTAAATTCAACGGTTTGCTCCCCAGGTAAGGGTTCAGTCGAATAGTGCGGTGAGGGAGGGGAGGATGTGTATGAAGGTATAATTTCGTTCCCCATCTTGTGCGACTCAGAATTGCTAGCCTGAGCCGACAATGAGGAATCAAACTGAGATGAATCCACTGTTGCGTCGAGTGACGATACCGAGGCACGCCAGTGCTCCCTTTATACTTGGTTAAGCCCCTACTTGTCATGTGTCAAATGACTCGGAGACACAGGAAGTTCCGTATGTGATGGGGCCGTGCTCGTACTTCGCGATCATCATGATCACCGCAACGGTACTGCTCGGTGAGTCACACATATTTGTCTACAAACGTCTCTTCAGGGCGCAATCCTACATTATAATCATGACTAGATTTGACTCACCCCAATCATTTCCGCACGTTATTCGCTCGGCCAAAAAGTGCTAATGACTCATTATCACACCGGACCTATTTGAACGGCCTAAATATTTACGCAGTGATACTTACAAAGCCGACGTGAGAAAGTAACAAACCTATGCGTCCGCGTCCAATTTATCGTCCTTCGAAACTACACTGGGACCAAGATCGACGACAATGTAAAAGGAAAATGTTTTGACCTCAGGTGCCTTCACTGCGCGAGACGGCGTGCCTGCACCATCCTCTGAAGGTAAAGGGTCATCAGACCTGTATGTGTACGACACCATCATGTTAAACTATATGCGGAACGAATCAGTCTAGGTCCATCCAAAGAGCAAGACACGGACTTTGATATCACCATTGAAACCCGGCTTAATGTTGACCTCGCCTCCGACAACAGTTACGTTCGCTCTCCTCTCCAACACGCCTACATTTTTGAGGCGACCACGTGACTCCTTCTCCCTATGCCCCTTTCCCGTTTCTCCAATTCCAAGTTCGTCATCCTCTACTCCAAACATCTCTTCGTCGTCGTCGTCATATTCCCATGCCTCTGCAAAGGCTGCAACAGAAAATGGCGTGGTTGGTAGTGACACCTGGTATGAACGTCCATCCGCAACTCTTTGGGGGGACAATCGGACTTGGATTGGATCATACAATGGGTTAGTTAGGGCAAGTTGGAAGAGGTTGGTGGTTCCTGCGTGTATGACACCACTCCTGGCATCGGTAGCAGCGCTTGAAATCTTGCCTGCCACCCGCTTGGCTGCCAAGGTTGGTGGAAACCCGACAGTGATAGCGGGCAAGTAATTGGCTGCCACGAGCTTGATTTTATAACGCACGGACTGTGCCTTTTGCTCTGGTTTGATCAGAATGTGCCTGCACGCTGGACACCGTTTCGAGACTTTGGCATGCAAGGGGATTCGATGTGGCCGCAGCTCGCTTGAACACGATTAGTGGACAAGTACCGTTTCGGCTTGTTTGACATTACCTTGACCGTAGCGGCGTGGTCCAGCTATTTCCCCATCGTTGTTCAACCCTAGCCACTTCTTCAATGGCTTTCATGTATCTGAGAAGCTCAACATCTGCATCATCGCCAATACCACCAAGCTGACTGAAGATAGCGGTCTCCACCCTGCTCTTGTACTCAGGCATCTCATCTTTGTTTGCTGTTCTATCTCGACCAGCGCGACTGCGGCCAAGCGGATTATATTTGCCAATCCCAGGAATTTCGCGCGCGAGCGCAGCAGAGGCAGCAGCAGTAGCAGAGGAAGTGTATAGGTGATGGGATGACACTGCGGGCAGATGCGACGAAGACGAAAGAGATGATGTGCGCAAAAAAGGCTCAAAGTGTTCTTTCAGACGTTCAAATTCCAATGCTTCCGGGGCGGAGTCCTCGAACTTTTGTAATTGCGCTAAAATGTATCCCATCAGCAACAACGAGAAAGTTATGGGTGGGTCATTGACCTGCCAGCCCGGTCGGTTTCTCAAATGAGATATTAACTTCAGCCGAGTCCCAGCGACAATGACTGCAATACAAAAAGTAGGGAGCCTCGCCGACATTACTGAGCGAAACTGAAGCTCGACCATCGCTGTCATCCGGGGGGTCCGATGCTACCACCGATAGAGTGGAACGGCATACGGGGCAAGAGAAGCAATTACGCGCGCATCTACAGGCAATGAGCTTGGCCCAAACTTCCGGTTGGAAGAGACTCACCGGTTCTTTTCTGCCCTTACGCTGGCACTCGGGACCTCGAATAAGCAGTTCGGGCAGTAATAGCCACTGACTTCGATAGAGACACATCGATTGCATCGGACAGCATCACATTCTTCGCAGAAATAAAGGTTGTGCAATGGGTGGAAGCTTGCGGAGGACGACGCCAAAGTTGGTGGTGGTGGTGTCTGCAAGCTTGATGCAGACGTACAAGGGCAGTAGTAATGTATACTTGGCCAGGTCATGTCTTGCTGCGCCAGGTCAGTCGAATCTGGTTGAACAACGATGTAACAAACTGGACAAAACAATGGCATTCAACTCCTTCGACACACAATATTCGGGCTACAAGTACACGGGATGAAGCAGTGATTTATCGTTCTTAGACATTGTACACAATTCTGGCACCAACCCAAGGGTAGGGATAGTTGTGTTGGTACCAGTTCCGCACGCTGCGCCTTTCAGCGATCCGCGGAATCGTGGCGAAGGACCCCCCAAGCTATCAGAGACAGTGCGCAATGAATAGACTGACCGAAGGATGATGTCAAACAACATACCACAACTTGGTGACAACCGTCAAAGAAATCCGCGGAATACCTAAACACGACAATCATCAATTGCGCGTGTGGCGAAAAAAAACGTATTTTACCCTGGGTACAGCCGAGACGGTACGAAGCCCTCGTACTTGTCAAACACAGTTGAGGTCCACTCCCATACTCCGCCGTTGTGTCCTATACCACCATATTTCTCTATGCCAGTCGTGGCACTGGACCACGTTAGTACATACTTAGTTCCAACCGTATGCAGGCCACGTACGGGACGGGATGCCAGTTCCTAAATCCGATATTCGCACCGCCCTCATAGCCACATGTAAACTTGTCCATAAACACCCGGAGTTCTGGTTCGGTGGGGAGCCGGCCGCCTTTGACGCTTGCATACACGGACAAATTGTCGTAGGAGGTAAGAACTGGCCAATCCCAACCAATATTCATCGAGACGGGGCCATAGAGCGTACGGATTTCGATCTCCCCGTTTTCGCGTTCCACCCAGCTGGCAGGGAGCTCCAATTTGTCCTTCCCGATGCTGGTATACAACTTGAAGAATTCGCCGTTGGTGATGGGCCTCCAAGAAATTCTGAAGGTATCAACAAAAACCTCGCGGGATGGGCTCTCGTTGTCCCAACCAAAAATATGCCTCTCCAAATCCAGCGGTTTAAGTATATCGTCTGCTTCGACATCATCGATGCCGAGAGTAACGGTCGTAGCTTTGATTACGACAGTAGAACATGGGGGCTCGGGAGAGTTCTTCCACGACGCAAGCAATGTCTCCCACGGAGGTGCTGTGAAACCTGGTGGTGCGATTGTTCCACTCCCAGCGCGTTGTAGAAGCATATACAGTAAAGTCTGACCATAACTCAGAACAACATTCAAGAATCAGCATAAACATAAAAACCTCAGCATGCATCCCCTCGTGTTCATATGTCATGAAAAGCACTCGAGAAACCTTCCTCGTTAACGGGATAGTGCCATTGGATATATTCGTGTATAGATTCATAACTCGCTCACGTACTCGTTCCTTGAAGGTGAGTATGTTGGTGAGAGATGGCCAATCTTCGTCGTTTTGCGGAACTGCAGAGTGGACCTAACAACACGATGAACTCCTAGAACAGAATAAACACAAAAAGGACGAACGTGACACTGAGAGGGATCATCCACGTTGGGGTCGATACCTCGCTATTTGCATACATAACTCTTTAGCATTGTTCAACACGAGACGAAGTGACTTACTTCAAAAATATACTACGTTATTAAAGTTGAGTATTAAGTCGAAACGGAAACTGAAACTGAAACACGAAACCGACCTTGAACTCTTCAGGCTGAGTGTGAGGTTCCTGCAGCAGACGAGAGAGATGTATATCCAAGAATGCAGGAATATGACCGAGATAAAACAAGCAGATGTGACGCAGGTCAATGGGCTTCTCGAAGAGCATGGACGATGGAATCATCCTAAGAGTGACGAAATCCCATGCGTTCCACAAGGCTTTCCAATCTTGAATGCTCGGGACGCCAAACTTCTTACTGATGCCCTCGGTGGGTGTGGCAGGTGACGACAACAAGGGAAACATAAAAGGTGGACGCTCCAATAACCATAAGGAGTAGCGCGACGTAGCATCGGTCCACCGTTGAATAGGTCGCAAGTTGGCATTAGTGAACAAAATGTAGACATCGCTCTCCGAGTACTAATGAAAAGGATCAGAATTGGTGATGCGATGTCATGAATTTTTACTTTGAGAGACTGTTCGATCTTGACGCATTCTTCTTCGTGGAAACAGATCTCTTCTTTGATACCTGGGACGGCAAGGCGGTGAGGGTGTAAACACTTATAGAAGGCCTGGTGGGTGCCTATTGTGGTGTGAGCAAGACAATGTCGACCATTGGTTTGGACACACTTACGGCTGCCTTCGTCATAGCGATTGACGTATTCCCAATTATCGAGGTCAAAGAGTTCTGAGTCGCCGAGCACGGTTCCAACTGCTCTTAGCCCGTTCATGATAAAGAGTTTAGTGAGACCTTTGGCATCGTTGTAAGCTAGCTCGATTTCCTGCCGGTCCTTGTTCTGATCTAAACCGAGCAGAACAGTGTCACCATGGCCTGTGCGCAATGGCAACGAACGCAGAAACTCGGCATCTTCTCCTCGTAAAAAATTGCCGATGGAAGAGCCTAGGAACAAAAGATGAAGCTGTGGGAGCGCTGAAGCCGGCTTCTCGTCGGTATCTACATCGGCAGCCAGAAACGGTCTAGGAAGTGTGTTTCGACTCTTGGCCAAATTACCGCCATCAACATAAATCTCGCTGTCAATGTGCTGCAGGCCCCCCTGTTGTATAAAAGCGACACCGTTTTCGTAGGTGCCGAGCATTCCTTTCGCCTCAACCTTCCCCTGAATGGCTACCCCCACGTCGGAATTGAGCAACTGAAGTAGGGTCCGTTCGATCTCTCGTTCTTCGAGATCAAGTGCATAGTATGTCGCAGAAGGGATGGTGGGGCTTCTCGACACTAAACTAGCAAGCGCAGAAAGTATAAGTGAGGTCTTCCTAAGGGCACTATAGACGTATCAGTAATACCGAAAATGGGTAATTCAGTGACAGAGACCAAGTGTGACTCACCCCGCGCCCAACTCCAATACAATCGGAGAACTATTCGTCAGCGAACGGTTTTGCATGATTTGGACAATTTCGGAAGCGTTCTTGCGGAGGATCTCTTCCTCGGCAGCGAACAAGTAGTACTCTGGGGCGTCTGTGGTGATTTGATCGTATAGTCTGAGACCATGCTCGTTGTACAAGAGCAGTGTGGGCAATGTCTTGGCGCCAAAAGGAGCTGTCAGACCCCTAACGATCAAGCCAAAGACATCGAGGTCAGAGTTATCGGCGCGGTCGTGATAGTTTCGAACGTCGACGATAGGGACTGCGGCACTTGCGTCGCCCATAGTCGACAGGGAAGAAGCTACGAGATTGCGGGGAGTGGGAGGACCTTTTAAGGGATCAATGGCCACCTGTCGAACAGGATACGTTCACGGCGCTGAGTAAGCGAAACCCCAAACAAGCCTTTCGGACGAAAGAAACCAGGAATTGAAACATTCCATCAAGCCCCAGTTAGCTCCGACGATGCGAATGCTTACGCCAACGCACTCATTACTGCCATAAAGAACGACCCTTGTGGGAGATGTGAGGACAGGCACCTGCATAGTGTGGTCACGGGGTTGCAGCAGGGCGCTGGATCATCATCGTGGTACTTGGCTGGCGGCTGACGAAGATGACAAGGACAAGTATGGCGAGTCAAGGTCCAACCGAAACAAGTGGATTAGAACTTACTAGGTATCTAACGGGATCAGTGAGCATTAGCAACATGGGTGTAGGGTGCACGAAACGCCCTGAACTCAACACAACTTATATCACACCTAGCGCGCATTCACCATAATCACGCAACGATGGCGACATGCGGTCGTCTTTTCCCCTATTAGGGATCTCGTCCGTGGTACCCGTTCACAGGCGTTTCATGTTCCGGGACCTTGATCATACCAAAACTGCGGATTATTGACACCTATGGGGTAAGAACTTGTTGCGCCCATGGATTGAATTTCGGGGCTAATCGGCGATTCTCACCTTCGCCCCACTCGAGCTCGGATCTCCCCACAGCAAAAGCGCTTTGACCAAGTATCGACGTTTCAGCCAGCATCACAACACTATTAAACAGAAAATGATTACACAGCCACAATAATCCATGTAGGGTCGGAACTTGAAAGTGGCCGGGGCTTAGTCAGCTAGAGACACTTTCTCCGTCGCCCTCAACATCGACGATGAGCGCGTTCGTTCCCCCACCGCCGGGCATGCCGCCGCCGCCACCAGGGATGCCACCACCACCTGGTTTTAGCCAGCAAATTTCCTCCCGCATGCCCCCAGAAATGCTCGCCCAAAAGTCGCAAAAATGGGTTTCAATGCAAAAGAAACGTTATGGCGAGAAACGCAAAGGTGGTTATGTTGACATGGGAAAACAGGTGTGCGCAATCTGTCTGTCGTCAGCCTTGTCTCCAATGCGTGCCGTAGGATCTGCCCCCCGAACACGTCCGTAAAATTATCAAGGACCACGGAGACATGAGTAATAGGAAGTTCCGCAATGACAAGCGTGTCCACCTTGGCGCGCTCAAGTATGTCCCTCATGCAGTCATGAAACTCCTTGAAAACATTCCCTACCCCTGGGAGCAAGTCCGCGAAGTTCCCGTTCTCTATCACATTACTGGCGCAATCACCTTTGTGAACGAAATACCTCGTGTCATCGAACCCGTTTATCATGCGCAGTGGAGTACCATGTGGCTTGCAATGCGCCGAGAAAAACGCGACCGTAGACATTTCAAGCGTATGCGTTTCCCTCCCTTTGACGACGAAGAACCGCCTCTTGATTACGGCGACAACGTTTTGGATGTCGAGCCTTTGGAGGCGATTCAGTTGGAGTTGGATTCTGATGAAGATGCTCCAATTATCGACTGGTTCTATGATCCCAAACCTCTCGTCGATACTCCCGCTGTTAACGGTTCCTCGTATCGCTACTGGTCTCTCACTCTCCCCGTCATGGCAAACCTCTATCGTCTCGGCCGCACTCTATTATCGGATCGTCCAGATAGTAATGCGAGTTACTTGTTTGACAAGAAGTCGTTTTTCACAGCAAAGGCGCTCAACATGGCTATTCCGGGTGGACCCAAATTCGAGCCGCTTTATCGTGACATGGATACGTTTGACGAAGATTGGAACGAATTCAATGACATTGGCAAGGTAATCATCCGCAATCAGATTCGCACTGAGTACAAAGTTGCGTTTCCACACCTCTATAACTCGTTACCCCGGTCCGTCCGCCTATCCCCTTACCATGTGCCGAAAAACGTCTACATTCGAACGGATGATCCAGACTTGCCTGCGTTCTATTTCGATCCTCTCATCAATCCCATTAGCTTGCGGGGGGCGACCCCCAAGAATGCTCCCCTAGTTTCACACGAGGATCAAATCTTTGGTCCAAATGGCGCTGATGAGGATGACTTCGAGCTCCCTGAAGACGTACAGCCATTTCTGGAGGAAAAGTCCCTTGAAAATGATCTCACAGCGGATGCTATCGCTTTGTGGTGGGCACCAGATCCATATAACCGCCGGTCTGGACGCATGAGGCGCGCACAGGATGTGCCGTTAGTGAAGAATTGGTATCTTGAGCACTGTCCTCCCAATCAGCCTGTCAAAGTTCGCGTCTCGTACCAAAAGCTACTCAAGTGTTATGTCTTAAATGAGCTAAAGAGCCGTCCAGAGAAGGCGATGACGAAGAAGAACTTATTCCGGCAGCTCAAAGCCACCAAATTTTTCCAGACTACGAGGCTTGATTGGGTGGAAGCTGGCCTGCAAGTTTGTAGGCAAGGTTACAACATGCTCAATCTACTGATTCATCGCAAGGTAACTTGCGGTTCCGTACGCTATGTAACGACCCACTGACCTCTATCGTAGAACTTGAACTATCTTCACCTTGACTATAACATGAACTTGAAGCCAGTTAAGACCCTTACAACCAAAGAACGCAAGAAATCACGCTTCGGGAACGCTTTCCATTTATGTCGTGAAATCTTGAGGCTCACCAAGCTTGTTGTTGACGCGCACGTCCAGTTTCGACTTGGAAATGTTGACGCCTTTCAACTCGCCGACGCCTTACAGTATATCTTTGCTCATATCGGTGCTCTAACTGGGATGTACCGCTACAAGTACAAGGTTAGTCATTCTACAGTTTACTCTGTTCTAGTTGACTTATTTGCCGTTTTAGCTGATGAGGCAGGTTCGCATGACCAAGGACCTGAAGCACTTAATCTACTATCGTTTCAACACGGGCCCTGTTGGCAAGGGCCCCGGATGTGGCTTCTGGGCACCTGGCTGGCGAGTCTGGCTATTTTTCATGCGTGGGATCGTCCCTCTTCTCGAACGCTGGCTCGGGAACCTTCTTGCTCGTCAATTCGAAGGTCGTAATAGCAAGGGCATCGCGAAAACCGTCACGAAACAACGCGTGGAGTCACACTACGACCTTGAGTTGCGTGCGGCTGTGATGCATGATATTCTGGACATGATGCCGGAATCGATCAAGCAGAACAAGGCCAAAACGATTCTGCAACACCTGTCCGAGGCTTGGCGGTGTTGGAAGGCAAATATTCCCTGGAAGGTGCCGGGAATGCCAACGGCTATCGAAAATATCATTCTGCGTTACATCAAGAGCAAGGCTGATTGGTGGTGCTCGTAGGTCCTATCTTTTGAGCGTGAAATGGCCGTCATACTGTTTGATTTCCTTTAGTGTGGCGCACTATAATCGCGAACGCATTCGGCGTGGTGCCACGGTCGACAAGGCGGTCGTGAAGAAAAATCTGGGTCGCCTCACTCGTGAGTGGCATATTTTCTGATATTGTCGCAATTCTAACGTCGAATTAGGTCTGTACCTCAAGGCCGAGCAGGAACGACAGCATGGTTACCTCAAGGATGGCCCTTATATCAGCGCAGAAGAGGCCGTCGCCATTTATACTGCAACTGTTCATTGGTTGGAGAGTCGCAAGTTTGCCCCTATTCCATTCCCGTGAGTTGTTCCCTTCTTCATTGGCTATTCTCTCTCACAAAGGATCCAGGCCCTTATCGTATAAACATGACACAAAACTCCTGGTTCTGGCGCTGGAGAAACTGAAGGAAGCATATTCGGTCAAAGGGCGACTCAACCAATCGCAACGTGAAGAACTTGCTCTCATTGAACAAGCATATGACAACCCTCATGAATGTGAGTCACCTTTTCACTTGTCTTGGTACAGGTATCTTAGATAATCTTAGGTCTGTCGCGTGTTAAACGTCTACTACTTACCCAACGTGCCTTCAAAGAGGCAGGCATCGAATTTTTCGACACTTATGACAAGTTGATCCCTTGCTACGACATCGAACCAGTAGAGAAAATCACTGATGCTGTAAGGGTGCTTTCGTTATGCGTTTCATTTTCGCTAACTCGTTGTCACAGTACCTCGATCAATTCCTGTTTTTCGAAGCGGACAAGAGAGGATTGTTCCCCGCTTGGATCAAGCCTGCTGATACCGAGCCCCCGCCCCTCCTCGTGTACAAGTGGTGTCAGGGTATCAATAACCTAACCGACATCTGGGAGACTGGTGAAGGGGAGTGCAATGTCATGATGGAAACAGTGTTCTCCAAGGTGTATGAGAAAATCGACTTGACGCTTCTTAACCGTCTACTTCGCCTAATCTTGGATCACAATCTGGCGGACTACATAACTGCGAAGAACAACACCGGTATGCTCTATCTGTATGTTGTAGCAGTTGATGTTAATATTTTCTACAGTTTTGACTTATAAAGACATGGCACACACCAACGCGTATGGTCTCATTCGTGGTCTTCAATTTTCTGCCTTCGTTTTCCAATACTATGGTCTTGTACTCGATCTTCTGATCCTCGGGTTGCAAAGGGCTAGTGAAATGGCCGGACCGCCTCAAATGCCAAACAACTTCTTGCAGTATCGCGATTCTGCAACCGAAACCCGGCATCCGATTCGATTATATTCTCGTTACGTCGACAGGCTACATATTCTGTTTCGTTTCACAGCCGACGAAGCTCGAGATCTCATTCAACGCTACTTAAGCGCTAACCCGGATCCAACGAACAACAATGTCATTGGTTACAACAACAAGCGCTGTTGGCCCCGTGACTGTCGAATGCGGCTCATCAAACACGACGTGAATCTTGGCAGAGCAGTCTTCTGGAATGTAAAGCAGAGTTTGCCCAGGTCCTTGACGACTATCGAGTGGGAAGACTCGTTTGTCAGCGTTTACTCCCAGAATAATCCTCAGTTACTGTTTTCCATGTGCGGATTTGAGGTCCGCATACTGCCAAAGATTAGGACAATGGGCGGGGAGCAGTTCTCGTTGAAAGATGCGGTTTGGAACCTCACAAATGAACAGACAAAGGAACGCACAGCGCAAGCTTTCCTTCGCGTTTCGGATGAAGGTATGTTCACTCGTCATAAACCTTTCCTTAGTTGCTGAGTTGGCGTTTTTTCTAGGTGTTCAACAATTCAACAATCGCGTCCGACAAGTGTTGATGAGTTCTGGTTCAACAACCTTTTCTAAGATCGTCAACAAGTGGAACACCGCCCTTATCGGTCTCATGACCTACTATCGAGAGGCGGTTATTCACACGAACGAGTTACTTGACGCGTTGGTGAAGGCAGAGAACAAGATCCAAACGCGAGTTAAAATTGGCCTGAACAGCAAAATGCCCTCGCGTTTCCCCCCAGTTGTGTTTTACACACCCAAGGAACTTGGTGGACTCGGGATGTTGTCTATGGGCCATGTTCTGATTCCTCAGAGTGATCTTCGTTGGTCAAAACAAACTGACGTCGGGGTCACGCACTTCCGTGCTGGGATGTCCCATGAAGAGGATCAGCTTATTCCCAATTTGTATCGTTATCTCCAGCCATGGGAAGCCGAGTTCCTGGATTCTGCACGCGTCTGGTCAGAGTACTCGATGAAACGAAAGGAGGCAAACGCACAGAACCGCCGTCTAACTCTAGAGGATCTTGAAGACAGTTGGGACAGAGGTATTCCTCGAATTAACACACTCTTCCAAAAGGATCGACATACGTAAGTCTCCGGATAGAGTGCCATTTCGCTCGCTGATGACTTCCCCAAAGCTTGGCATACGATCGTGGTTGGCGAGTCCGCACCGACTGGAAGCAATATCAGTTGTTGAAGCAGTGCGTTGTCCTCCTTCCCGTCCAACCATCCAGCTGACATTGCACAGCAATCCCTTCTGGTGGACTTCACAGAGGCACGATGGGAAACTATGGCAGCTCAACAATTACCGAGTTGATGTCATTGCCGCTCTTGGTGGTGTTGAAGGGATTCTCGAGCACACGCTGTTCAAAGGCACTTATTTCCCCACATGGGAAGGTCTCTTCTGGGAAAAAGCATCTGGATTTGAGGAATCGATGCGATACAAGAAGCTCACGAATGCCCAGCGATCTGGTCTGAACCAAATCCCTAATCGTCGCTTCACCTTATGGTGGAGTCCCACGATCAATCGCGCGAACGTTTATGTTGGTTTCCAGGTCCAACTTGACTTGACGGGTATCTTTATGCACGGCAAGATTCCTACACTCAAGATTAGCTTAATCCAGATCTTCCGTGCTCATTTATGGCAGAAGAGTGAGGTTCTGTTGTACCGTCTGAGTTATTAGTTTTAATACCCTCTTCCAGTTCATGAGAGTGTGGTCATGGACCTGTGTCAGGTATTCGACCAAGAATTGGAACCCTTGCAGATCGAGACAGTTCAGAAAGAGACGATTCACCCCCGCAAGAGTTATAAGATGAACTCATCTTGCGCTGACATCCTGCTGTTTTCTGCCTACAAATGGAACATCACCCGCCCATCCCTTGCAACCGACGTAAGTCCTCATTTTGCTGAAGGCCTGGTGAGGTTTATCCTTTGGTATAGAACAAAGACGTCTTGGATGGGACTACAAGTAACAAGTATTGGATCGATGTACAACTTCGATGGGGTGACTTTGACTCCCATGATATTGAGCGGTATACACGGGCAAAGTTCTTGGACTACGTAAGTAATTCTGGCTCAACATGGTTGACTTCTTGAGCGATCTATCATTCAGGTATCTGACTCGATGAGTATTTATCCATCGCCAACTGGCGTCATGATTGGCATGGACCTGGCATACAATTTGTGGTCGGCGTACGGTAATTGGTTCCCCGGCATGAAGCCTCTGATTCAGCAAGCAATGGCGAAGATCATGAAGGCAAATCCGGCCTGCCACGTCCTGCGTGAACGCATACGCAAAGGTCTTCAACTCTATTCTTCAGAACCAACGGAGCCGTATTTGAACAGTCAGAATTACTCGGAACTCTTCTCCAACCAGATCATTTGTGCGTGCGTTTCGTTAGGCCTATCAAGCACCGTTCATCTTCTGTATAGGGTTTGTGGACGATACAAACGTCTACCGCGTTACGATCCACAAAACCTTCGAGGGTAACTTGACTACGAAACCTATTAGTAAGCATCTTCTCTTCTTTGCGCGACCATAGCTTATTTCTTCCCTAGACGGTGCTATCTTTATTTTCAATCCACGATCAGGGCAACTTTTCTTGAAGATCATTCACACCAGCGTCTGGGCTGGCCAGAAGCGTTTAGGCCAGCTCGCGAAATGGAAAACGGCCGAAGAAGTAGCAGCACTAGTTCGCTCTTTACCTGTCGAGGAACAGCCCAAACAAGTCATCGTCACTCGCAAGGGAATGTTGGGTGCACATTAATTTTTATCGTGCGCAAAAACATCACTTACCTTGCTTAGATCCGCTTGAGGTACACTTGCTCGATTTCCCGAACATCGTCATCAAGGGTAGCGAACTTCAGCTTCCCTTCCAAGCATGTATGAAAATGGAAAAATTCGGTGATCTGATCCTCGTAAGCCTTTTGGTTCTTTTGAAGCCCGCACTCTAAAACAATAGTCTTTAGCGCGCCACACAACCCCAGATGGTGCTCTTTAGTTTATACGGTATGCTCGATTTCTGTTTGATGACGTTGACGTTGAACATTTGACAGACGATTGGCTGAAATCAATCTCCAGTTACACCGCTTTCTCTCGTCTTATTCTTCTGTTACGTGGACTGCACGTCAATAACGAGAAAGCGAAGATTATTCTCCACCCTGACAAGTCCACGATAACAGAGCCTCATTTCGTGTGGCCAACCTTGACAGATGACGAATGGATCAAGGTCGAGGTTGCTATGAAAGATCTCATTTTGGCCGTAAGTGAAATTACTCGCCCATTGTTACATGACATCTTACCCGTCCGATCCAAGGACTTTGGTAAACGTAACAGTGTCAACATTGCGTCGCTGACAGCCAGTGAAATCCGTGACATCATTCTTGGACAAGAGATAGTTGCCCCATCTGTGCAGCGACAACAAATGGCAGAATTGGAGAAGGGCACAGAAGCTCAGGGACAAGTTACGGCTGTTCAAACGTAAGTCACTTCTGAAGCCAAATTTGAATCTCTGCTGAGTTTCTATCAGGCAAACAACTAACATTCATGGTGACACTATTCAAACGGTCACAAGTAAGTAGATCTTATAACTTCGTATCGTGACGAATGACTTGGAACATCGCAGCAACGAGCTATGAGCAGCAAGTGTTCAGCAGTAAATCCGATTGGCGTGTCCGTGCCATCTCTGCGACTCATTTACCTCTTCGTCTCCAACATATTTACGTGTCCAACGACGACGTGAAAGACGACGCTGCTTCATATACATATGTGCTTCCCAAGAACATTCTGCGCGCTTTCATCACTGCCGCAGACTTGCGCACCCAAGTAGCCGCTTTCATGTATGGAACCTCCCCACCAGACAACAAACAAGTGAAAGAGATCAAGGCAGTGGCTTGGGTGCCCCAACGCGGTAGCAACAACAACGTTGAACTTCCGACTCAGTTCCCCAAGGATGACTTTTTACTGAAGGATCTTGAACCTTTGGGATGGGTCAAGACTCAGGCGCTTGAGCTCAGCCACCTCTCGCCCACAGATGTCACCACACAAGCCAAGCTCATGGCGGATCATCCCGAATTCGGGTCGTCAACAATCTGTATCGCAGCATCATTCACCCCTGGTTCCGTCTCGTTGTCTGCGCACTCGTTGACCGTTGGTGGATTCGAATGGGGTCGCAAGAATGTGGACAATTCAGCCAATCCTCCTGGCTTCAATCCGAACATGTCGGAGCGTGTTCAGCTTTTGTTATCGGATCGTATCTTTGGAATGACTCTGGTACCTGAGGGCAGGGTCTGGAACTATGGTATTGGTCTTACTCAGTTGTGGTCCCCCAACTTGCCATACAGCATGATTCTCGATACGCCACTCCTCTTCTGGGCCGAGGAGCACAGGCCTGCTGCGTTCTTAACTGTGAGTTCATCTTTTACCTGCTCGCGAACTGATTGCTCAAGCACTGGTCCGGCAGTTTGCAAGCTTGGAGCAGGGAGAAGATAGTGCAGATGTGGAAAATAGCTTTGCTTAATGTATTGTACACTCCATTGGTCTCATTACGTAGGAACAGTTATCCCCCATTATTGTCTGCCTGCGCTAAGCGTAGGTTTTAGTCTATGAATGGGCGTGTCGCTCTTTCCTTTCGCTCCTGACATGGACAGTCCAGCGTAGTCCGCGCTGTCACTCTCTCAGGCTTTCGACCTACAGGTTCGACCGAGCTCAGCTGTTTCCTCACAGCTCGCTCAGTACTCCCGGTTCAAGCAGCTTCGGCGTGTCACATTGCACGTAGCTACATAAGCCAGCGCAGCACGGAACGCATAGACCTGTATTGACTCAATATTTGATTGTCTTGTTCTCAAGCCCTTGTGTTATCGGGGCGGCTTCAAGACGCAAGATATTAGTGGAGTATTACAATCTACTATGTCACAAAGCCGAGAGAAACTACACATTCACATTAAGAGGCAGTCGCCAGCTCATTCTCCTCTCCCCATGCAGAGGATCTATCTACATTCAGTCTTTCTGGCCGCCTCGCCATTGCGGTGTGGGCTTTGGAGCTCCTCCGGGGTGGAGGGGAAAGCGCAACAAAGTCACAGTCTGGCTCGAGGGGTGGGGTCCTCAAACCACCCGCTATACTCAGCAAAGGTGGGGCTGACCGAAAAGAGCTACGAGGAGGAGGCTTTGGAGCAGTTGCCGTGACGGGGGTCGAGAGCTGGAGGAAGCTCGGGTAATGTCGCATCGTCATGATTTGCTCACCAAGCCCAAGTGGCTGGGGAGAATGGAAAGAAGGCGTGGGAAGGTCGTCGTCGTCGTTGTCGTCGCTAAGGTCAAGTGTGCTAACCTGGAGGGAAGGTGCGAAGAAGGTGCGTGATTTGGCAGGAGGAGAGGTGGGAGGCGTGCTTAGAATGCGCAGCCGCTGTCTGATGGACAGGCTCCTTGGAGGAGGGGAGACAGGTTCAGTGTGGCTAAAATGCCCTGAAAGGCCTGAAGCTGGACGGGATGATGGTGCAGAAATTGGATGCAAATCCGTTGTCCCAGTACTTGAGTTTCGCCGATGGCCCGGAGCAAATAGAGCTTCATCGGGCCGCGGGGGAAGAGCAGCTGCAGGAGGTGGTTTGGGTGAAGTTAGGGAGAGTCTCATGGCACGCTGTGCGATAGAGCCTCTGAAAGACTTTTGCGCAGGAGACATCAAGGGAGGTTCTGACGCAGACTCCTGGATCGCTGGGGCAGGAGGGGGGGCAAACTTTGGTGCTGGACGCGGTGGTGGCATTGAGCGCCGTTTCGTTGGACCAGGATATCCCAGAGAGGACGAAACAGGCACTAACAAGGACATCGGCCTCGACAACACCCCTCTACCTACAGTTGACCCTGTTGATGAATCGAAACGTCCTTCGTCAAGGGGAATTGCTACTTGTGACCGACCCCATGAATCAGAAGTGTTCGTGGAGCCACCACTATGTATCGAGGATCCAGAGGCGCGTTTCCAGAAAGTGGGTGACAACGCGGAACTACTTTTAGAATTGAATCGAGCTTGATTGTGGGAATTGGGTGACGAACGGTCAGTCACACAGGTAACCGGCACAGATACGGTAGATTCCATGGAGGCGCGATGGTAGTTCTCCGACACAGGTGGGACGGAAGGCGGCGGTCCTGAGGGCGGTGTAAGTTGCTTGGGAAGTGGAAAGCCTTGCCGAGACCATCTTTTAGTGATGGGAACACCATGCAAAAGCGTATCTGATGGTAAGACCCTTGCTTGAGGGGGTGCTGACTCGTTGCTCTGCTCGCGGCCATAAGTATCGCCAATATAAGGGGGCTGCATTTCAAAGCCGGATTTTGGAGAGAAAGGCCCGGAATGTCCGCCCGAAACAATGGACGAACCAGGGGACACAGGTGGAGTGTCCCTCAGTGTGATATCACACGAACCCCCAGACGAAATTCCAAAGTTCCCTGCAACACTGCGATTACCGCTAGCTTGCTTATACATTCCCTGATGATCGGGCAAGAAGGATACAGGAACGGCTGCAAGAATATGCCTGGACTTCCGGGGAGGGGGCTGCAGAGATAACGTTAGTGCACCTAGCGGTGAGAGGGAAGGGGTAGATGGGGTGTTTAGGGTTGGGTGAGCGCTGGAAGAGCCGGCCTCCAAAACGGTAGGTGATAGCTCCGGAGCATCGCGCTCTTTTGATATCTTTAAATCCGATGCAGCAATTATAACAGGAGTATTGGTTGATCGCAGACTGGGAGCAGGTGAACCTTTTCCAGATACATGGGGAGGTTGTACAGGGAGCGTGTGAGATGGCGAAGAGTTGGATTCCGCGGAAGACTTAGTACGGAGCATGGTAAGAAGGCTAGTGCCTGCTACACCAAAAGATTCCTCTGCATACCCATGGGAGTGGGGAGAAGTAGGTGACCCTTCAACAGAAGGTGAACGGGACCTCGTCCCAGAGAAAAGTCCTTTCATACCAGTGGAAGGTGAAGGTGAAGATGGGATGTTGACCTTTAAAGAATGGAGCGATGGAGGAGGTGACGGAGAGACTGGTACCGGTGGCGATGGGAACGAAATGGCAGTCGAAGAATTAGCTGGGTTAGATATAAGACCCTGCACATGCATTGAAAGCATGACATCTATATCGCCTTTCGGCTCATTCCTGCCATTCATCTGCGTCGGTATACCAAGACCGGCGCGTACGGCCCTGCATTATCTGTTAGGGCTGCAACAAATTGGAAAGCTTAGTAAGTAATACCTCTGGGTCAATACCGCGTTCTTGATCGCTGCGATCCAACGCTGTGACACGGCAGGGTCCGTGATCTGCAAAAACCACATAGTGTGCAAAGTCTCCTCCCTGTTTATCCCACCTCGCTTCATAGAAACGTCTTTGCCAGCAAATTTCACCACGTTTCGTCTTCCACCAACTTCTTCTTCAGCAACAAAAATGGCACTATTTTCGGTAACTTCCAACCTCTCGAGCTCTCTCTCGTCCTTTGAGGAGTCCTTGAACAGATGGACGTAGGTCCTCTGACTGGGAGAATGCGAAGTGAGCACGATTATACGTTGCTTCCACTGTTTTGCAAGCGCGTAAACGAGTAATGACGAGGGGGGAGTAAATTTAAGTAATGTCGAAGACAAGTCTGCAAAGGGGCGGAGTGCCGTCAACGTTGCCGGAAACGGCGGTATGCGAGCAGATTGGGGAGGGAAATCAAAGGATGACCGGCTTTCCGACTTGCTCGAGTCGTGCAGAAGCTCTGGGTCGAGCCCGATTGATTGCGCAGCTGCATCACGCAGCCGTTCGCGCTCCTCGTGCTCGTAGTCTCTGTGCGCAGTTGTACCACCGATCACAGAGGTGAAGGTTGTGCTTCCACGTGCGTTGATCTCGATGACATCTGGGACGATGTTATTTGAATGGGTCAGGGAAGGAAAGTTTGGTTTCCTGCGAGAAACAGAACCAATTTTCTTGCGGAAACTGAGGGCGTCCGAGGCTGCTGACAAGATGCTCGTACGATGTCTGGACGGAAGGGATGACGAAAAGTGGGAACGGGAATGTGAGGAAGAGTCGCCTGCGGACGCTGGGACAAAGTTGTCTGAATCTATCCAATGCGCAGTGAGCTTATTGCCTCGGCACTGCCCGCTTGAGACTCACGTCTGGAGCCAAACTCGAGCGGGGTGGAGTCTAAGGAGGGGCTTTTGCCTGGGACTGAAACAGAAGGACGCCTGGGCAACCAGGACTGGGAGACTGGCATGTCAGAGAAGGATGCGCTGGTGTTGTGGTGGAGGTAGACCTGTAAGGGACGCGCTCAGCGTCGACATCAGAGGCAGTGGGGACGGCCACGACTCGCCTTCGTCCACTCGTCGTCGTCGTCGCCGTCGTCTACCATGTCAGAAGCGGTTGCTTTTGCTGGCGACATTGCCCACGTCAACGTCAGCTTACTTGGCCCACTACCAATCCCTTGACACCCGTTCCTAGTTGCTACCGCTAGCTACCCTGGTCTCCCACCCCGCTTATACGTCCCGTAAGGCCCAACTGTTCCTGGCGCCCCACCCAGCATCTTCTTGCCGTCGTGGTGTCGCGGAATAGATGGTCTCTGTTGATCACCTGCCTCAGCTCCCCGGCCTATATATTCCGGCTCCCGCACGTCGAGCCCAAGCAGACGTCTCAGCACAGCGTTTTCACGCTCCAGACGCGATAGCTCGCACTCCCGCTCCAACGCCCAGTCCTCTTCCTCTTTCCCTTCGAAATCGCTGTCGTCTGGTAGTTTTTCAAGGGGCACGTCTTGGCATGTTGGAGAGGGAACGTCTTCGCCATTGAGGACGCGCAGAAAGGTACGCAACGTGGCGGATATACGGCCCAAGGTAATCGACTCCGCGGTGGTCGACGAGAGCACTCGGAGCAAATTCTCGGATTCCTTGACAAGCAGCCTCGCTTCGTATTCGCGGATCAATGCGAGCTCGTGCTCTTGTACATCCCGCTTGAACAGTCGAGTCAGGCGAGTGACAAAGGAATAACATACGCATGACGTACAGCCCTTGTGCGAAAAGCACCCATAACGCTCTCCAACGTCTGCTCGTACTCTTTGATGAGGACACCCAGTTGTTTATTGTCATGTAGCAAACCCTGGTTTTCTGCACCAAGAGACGAATTCATGCGTTCGAGTTCGGCATCGTACACATCTATAATTGAGAATTAAGCCACGGTTGAGTTCTTTGTTCGCTCAAGTACCTTGAGGCTTGTCGAGGTTGTACCTGCAAGTAGTCGATATCTTTAGGTGCCGTCTCCGCAATTCCAAACGTACCTTCTCAGCACAAAACCCGTTTTCGAGTCAGCAGCCTGAGCCTGCGAACGTTTACTATGTATCAACCTGGCAGTGGAAACAAGATGCAGACCTTGACAGCATCAGCTGAATGACGGAGTTTTACTGCAATATTTCTGTTTTGTTGAAGCTGTCCTGCAAGTTCGTGGATAGTGTTCAAGAGCTGGACGACTTCAGATTCAGCAGTGCCGTCGAGGATGGTCATGGCATGAGTTTGTTCCGCTTTGGCATGTGGACCTTGACCACCACCACCACCACCACCAAATCGGTCTACAAAGCAATGACTGAAAGACCACCAACACTTGTATTGTCGTGGACTTGTGGGCCATGTCTGGTATATCAGGCCCGCCTTGACTGGTCAGTGATTCTTCCATGGCTTCTTTACGTCCCTCTCGCTCCATGGCACACATAAAATCTCGCCCACAACTACTTCAGCTTGCACCCAACATAAAGACTTCAAAAAGTGTCGACAGTGAAGAATCTGTGCCACCTACATCGGGTGTCCCAGATGATGGTGGTTTGGCCCCTCAGTTTAATCTGGAGAAGACCTTCCCAGCGATTTTGGCACCGTTTTCGCTTCTTCGCAGAATCCCAGAATCCCAAGACATCGACGCACTACGCGCGCTGGCGCCCGTATTTGCTCATTGTCTCGATGCAATCTTGCACTCCGTGGCGAATCTCCCGGGACACATACCTACCGGCCCCAAGTACTACCACACCTTGCGGGGAGTCACCTTCTCCAAAGACATGTTCTTGGGCCACGTGAATCATATGTCACCGCAAGATCGACCGTTATCTCGTCGCGAAGCGATCCACGTCGCTATGCAGCATCTTGACATAACAATGTCGAGTCTCAAGAGTTTCTTGAGCACCGTCGCCCATGAAGCAGCTCAGTTGAAACCTTTACCTCAAATCCCCGTCAAGGACAAATTTTCTCGTGCTATTGGAGAACCCGCTGAACCCACTTTGAATGCACACGCTTCTGTGTCTCGCCCGACGGACGCACTAGATATATACAAAGCTCCTACGTTGCGGAAGGCCATTTCCCTCCGCAGACTGAAGAAAAGGCCATCCTACTTGGACTTGGCTGGGCTTAGTTCCACTGCTTCCAGCACGCTGATCGGCAGCGACTCGGACGACCTGGGCTCTGGCTATGTGCACGTCTCTGTCAACATCCGCAATTCATTGGCGCAATTTCCCGTCTCGATTGATCTGACCGCGGGGACTGTACCGCATCCCGAAGATACTACCGAACTGTGGAAGGATCGCAATGGGTTGGCGCAACTTGCGTCTCTGAAAGCTCTCATACGCTACATGACCAGCCCCAATTCTGACAGCGACGTCGAAATCGTTGATGTTTTCTTCTTATGTTTTCGCTTTTTCTCGAGTCCCAAAGAAACGTTCGACACGTTAGTCGTAAGATACGACGAAAATCTAGTCCATCAAGCATCCTCCACCAGAAGATCGCAATCTATGCAGGTCAAGATACGCATTGCAAGGCTCTTGTACCTCTGGGTGGACCTTCACTGGCGCGTGGAAGATACAGAGGTTCTAACACCTCTGACTCGATTCGCCTTTTCCCACTTGGCTCAAGATATACCGCGGGAAGCCACCATGAAGCTTGTTGCTTTGCTACACCGACGGGCTTGTGCGGGCAAGAATTCCAAGGGGCTCCGAATGGAAAGAACAATTGCACGTGCGGAAGCAAAGTACCGACAAGAGCTGCTCAACAGCACTTGGGAACCACGGGAGAAAAGATCAATGATGAAACATGACTTTTCCCGAGTCAAAGTCGAGCATTTTCATTCCCCCGGAGGACATGCCATGCTTGCACTCCAGTTGACTTTGCTTCTGTGGGAAAGGTACCGGGCGTTTGAGCCTGAAGACGCGGTCCGGTATCTAATGACCAGGAACGGAGATGACAACCCTACGTCCGATATCGCGCGCAAGGTGGCGAAGTTCATGGCCTACGAAAGAGCCGTGCACCGATTCGCAATGAATAGTATTGGGTCTGCTGAGTCAGTACAAAAGCGGACTGAACTGACCGAATTTTTTCTGGAGCTGGCTACCGTAAGTCTTTTGCTGGATTGATGAGAATTTGCTGACGCAGGATAGAAATGTCACGAAATTCGTAACTACTCGGCCTCCTGTCTGATCGCCCTTGCCTGCGACCGCCCGACCGTACTCCCTTTCATCACGGTATATCGCTTTATGTTTGTGGCACCCACACCCATGCTCACTTAACCGTTAGAAACTGAAGCTCAGCCCACCCCACCAGCGGATGAAGGCTGCGCTGATGGACTTTTATACTAGGGAGAACCGTCATATGGTGGGTTATAAGCAAGCCCTGCAGAGTTGCTGCTGTCCTGCGCTCCCCGGAATGAGTAAGCTCTGTTGCCCGTTTTGTGTAGCTACACCTGACACTATGGAAGTGCTCTTCATCCGGGAAGTCGCGCGTGGATGCGGGTCGGGACCGTACGAGCCGCATCCGTCATTCCCCGGATCTCGATTGATAAACCTGAAGCGTTACCGGCCAATAACGTGGGCTGTTAGAGGTTTGTTCCGAGCATCTAATGCACTCTGTACTGACAGTTCTTGCACAGCGATGGAGAAATGCCATGCACCATTCAAGATACAGCGTGTTGACTACATCTATGATTGGCTGGAACACGTCCTATCCGAATACCTCGATGGCACCGAAGCAGAATGGGAGAAGCGCATATACAACAATAGGTATGTCAACTGCATCTGATATTTGGTAGGAGTCAATCATTCAGTTAGTCGTCGATCTTTACAGCTGTCGATTGCAAGGAAGCAAAGATTGATACCGTGCAGTGGATCTAGTCGATAATTTATTCTGTTCTTCTCACTGTATCCACACGTTCTTTACTCTTCCTTCATGATGGCATAGCACATATGCATATTTGCGTACATAACCACATCCGAATGACACATCTCATGCACGAGCTGCTTCGATTCGTCTCCTTGCAATTTGGCGCCGGTTCAGCGATGAAAGCGAAGAACTGACTACCGCGTCCTTGTCCTTGCTCCGCTCTACCTCCTCACCTGAGACACTCAAGATGATTTCGACGTGGCAAGGGTGACCTTGATAGGGGTTGATGCGACCATGTGCACGGTACGTGCGACGGCGCGTTTTCTAAAAGGTTGGATATTTGTAAGTCTAAGCAAAGAGATTAACGACACATACTGGGGCCTGCTGAACGACGATGTTTTTGATGACGAGCTCTTCAAGTTCCAAGCTCTTTGCGTCGGCATTAGCCTCCGCATTCTTCAAGAGGCGGGTGATGAACTTGACGGATTTCTCAGGCCAACGACCTATAGTGGTGCTGCTTAGCTTCTCGTCGCAGTGTGACCTCTGGTGGACGAAATTCACCCTGTGTGGTCTTAAATTGTTTTGCCTGGCTAGCGCGACCAACACCACCCGAAAAACGGCGAAAGGGGATGACTTGTTTGTGTTCCAAGACATTGCCAAGGTAGGCGTAAGCCTTGGTCAATTTCAAGCCTGTTTGAGCCGTCTGGTTAGGTTGATAAGCTCATCCAGTCAAAAACGCGCCTGAGAGGGCGGCGGCAACTTCGCGCATGTTCTTGAAGTGTGTGCGCAAGTACTCGCCACGGGCACGAGCGGCTGTACGGTGAAATGATCAGTGTAAGATCGACATCGTGCGCGGAGTACCGACTCTTTTCAGGGTTAGTGGCGAGGGCGGCGGAGGCGTAGCGAACTAGAAAGATACACTGTCAGGAATGAGCAGCAACATGTTACTTGTACGTACCCATCTTGAGAGTTGTTGAGCGCGTTGGTGGTTGATTCGGATGTACTGAAATTGTGGCTTGAACCTTATTTTGACAGTTATACGGAGTTCACCGAGGCATTGGCACCACGTGACTGTTCTTCTGCAAGCCAATCGGGTGACGTACTTGCCGAGTTCATACTGTGCTCTCAACGTGCTCATGCCCGCAATCAATGACACACATGAGCCATCAGGAGTTACACCTGCTCATCATTCCAACGTCTCTTTCTCCTCGCAGTCGACGTCTCAAGAAACTGAGAACTCGAGGCAATCCGATGATCAGGTGCGCATACATGTGTCGTGCAGCGAGGCGCGTGTCACGAGCGGCTACAGCTAGAGGCGCTCATTACTCTCCGGGAGAGAGAGAACCGCATAAAAGAAGGAGCAGAGAAACTCCTCAATCTCACTCTCACTGTAGGGTCCCGTTATGGATCGCCTGGAATAACGCTGAACTTGATTCCACAAGGACACGATGCGAATGCAAGTCGAGTCAGAACTGGAGATGGCCACAAACGAGATTGAGGTACTTACGAAGAGAATTGAACAAGGTGAGGCCCGTAATCGATTTGTTGTCTATGCCCACCGGACATCCCAGAAACGTCGCGTGGAAAACGGAGAAGGAATGGCGCTGGCCCTGCGACCAAGCGCAAATTTGCTGGTCAAGCTCCGCCTTCCACAGTTCGCCCAGGCGCGGATAGTGATGATAGGAATCGAGGTAATCATTCATTGATGACAACTCTAAGGGCATGATTCAACAGTTCTATCAGACGACTTCCTGACTGCATTGAACCAGGCGAACTCTTATCTCAAGTCACTCGTTACTACTTCCCGCACAACTTCATCTACTCCAGCAATGGCGTCGTCGTCGAGCATTCCCACCAGTCCCACAAGCTCTGAGCTTGACAAAGCGCGCATAGATGTCATGAACAAATTTGCCAATCTTCTTCAACGCAACCTTCGTGTCCGGTATGAGTTGAGCGTTTCCGAGTTAGTTCAGGCGTCAGTCCGTTCCTGCTCGCCTTCATGTCGTCCTGGCTTACAAGGCGTTCAAGTGTGATACCATGCCTCTCAGACAGATCCTTGAGCAACTGTCGCGCTGCGGCGTACAGACTCATTCGACATTCATTAGTCGATTCCGCCTCTGTAGAAGAGTTGCATCAACAACCCTTGGAATGGTTCATAGTAAAGTGGCGTTGTTTGCTTCAACCTCAGAAGTGTATGTGAGCTTCTTCCAGATCATTGGCGCGTGACAACAAGCAAGCTGTTGAGAGAGAACAAGTCATCAAGCTCATCCGTACCGTTGTTGATATCATATCCGAAAAGCGTGACAGACGGGGGAACACTGGGTCAACATTGATTCCACTCTCAGAGCCAATAATGCGAGCATTTGTTGCTGTCGCGGAGCATGCAGAGGACCCTTTTAGGCAAATATGTGTTCAAACATTGGCTGAGATGAGTTCGTCGAGATCGTGTGTGAGTTATCGTCACGTCCTAACAGAATCCTCGATAATAGGTTTGCTTGACATCGACCTGGTTGCAAGGACAGGCGGCATCCGTTTTCTCCTTCATGCTCTTGGTGAGGGCCCGGTTGAGATTGGGCCAATTCTCGCTGCCACATTCCTTCACATCATCGATTCCCCGCGCACTCGCACCTACTTGCGACTGGGTATCGATGTCGAGGTATGTTTCAAAAACTGTGCGTTTGGTTTCTCTCAAACAGTTTTCCGAGATCGCACTCTTGGCAGTAACCGATGCTTATGGACGACCCTCTGACCACGCGGAACGTATGAGAAGCTGCACCAAAGTCATAGAACTCATGCTACGGACCTGGAGTGGTTGGTGCTAACGAACATTTGATTCCCATGTGGCTCACGCCGTGTCAGGCCTCATGTATTTCTGCATGGAAAACCAAAAGGCAATCAAATCCATCGTGAACACATTACGGATACCCTCTCTGGATACCAGGGTATATTGATATTGTCTGTGAAACATGGAGCACTCATGAAAATGTAGGAAATTGTTCTCGACATGTTTTTTGACCTTCTCAACATCAAAGCTCCCGAGTGGTATAAGACTTTCATTGATGGACGTCGTTTAACGAGTGAGCACCTCGCCCGATCGCGTTGCAGAGTCCAAAGTCATGCCTTGTAGTGTACCGCAAACCTCGGAATTTGCCTGTGAGAATTGGTGAAAACAAGTCACCAGAACGGCCTCCCGCAACGCTGAAGTTGACTGACCAATATATTGCTCTCCTGCTTTTGGTCTTCACCAATGCGGGTCTGCTGGATGTAACTACATCCCACTTTCTGCAAAAGGTTCACATTCTGATGTCGTCCTTAGGCATTAACTTCCATGTTAGAAGAGAGCACTACTGGATCCAACTTGACGCGCAAAGCCACCCTTCTCATGGCAGAAGTTATGCAAATGGCAAACAGAGTCCTTCCATTGACCGTTGCGGCGAATATACAAGCCGTTCCTCGTGTCTTTAATCTTGCATCAGATTACAACCACGGGGAGCATAGGATCATCGGGACATCAGCGATATCCGCGATTGATAGTTTTAACCGTAACCGTGCAAGGTTGCAGCCCAACGTCAAGGGTGCGAGACCGAGGTTAACCTTGCGCTGATCTATTATATACTTCTTACAATGCTGTCCTTTTCCAGGGCCAATTCTGCCGAGGATGCTGTCCGACGAGGACAGCGTCAAGTGGAACAAAGCAAAATCAAGATTGGCATGCAAATGGACGATAAAACGTTCCAATCATCCTTACTTGAGACCCAGGTGAATAGCTTTGTGCGTAAATTTGAGGCTCGCGTTTCTAAGAGCGCCACTAGGTCATGCTCACCAAAGACAATACGAAGTGGAATTTTGAGATGCTTCAAGAGTTAATTGATGGACCACTCCTGAATCCTAAACGGCTGGAAGAAGCTATCAAAGTTTCGCGCTTCATGCGTCGACTTATGTCATTTTTTCATCCATTTTCGCACCGGTTTTCTGACCTCCCTCGAAAACAAGTGAGTCGGACGTACGGCGTATCGTTATATTCTGATACATGGGGGTTTTCTACAGCCCAATTTTCGATGGGTACGCTTGGGATGCGGTCTTATTACGACCCTTCTTGCAAGCCCAGACGGTATTCGCTTTCTCATGATGGAGGACGATTTTCTCGATCAGATCGTGAAGAGTTTCGCCCAGCTTGATCCAGTGCGTTGGCCCATTTCTGTAGGGCCGCCACGATAACCCTGAATGACAGTTCAACCCAACTCCCGAATCTGATCCAATTTTTTCTAAGACGCGCATATCGGATACCCTGACATATGGCTATTTTGAGATGCTTGGCACTCTGAGCAAGCATCCAGAGGGAATTGAGTAAGCCAAGGCATTTGTATAATTTCGTTACTAACGACCCACAGGCTCATGGAGAAAGCGAAGATCTTTACTGCTTTCTACCATCTCAGTGAGCTGCGGAATCGAGAGGATCTCATAACAGCAGTGATCACGAACCTGGAATATACTATGCACGTATTGACATGCCTTGATTTTCATGGCATCACGCCTAACGGATGCGTAGTGATGGACATCCCCGTGTGGTCTTCCTGAAAGCTCTGACGTCGGAAGATCCCCACGTACGACTATTTGCGACGAGTCATCTTGGCGAGCTCATCCGGAGTTCCCTTAGCCCAGTGCCTTGGAGCCTGCGGCTTCTTCTGACGCAACTCTATGACCCTTCCCCCGAAGTATGTGAGACGGCTATCCAGATCCTTGAAGAGGCGTGCGATGCTATGGAGGTACTTCAACTAGTTGTCGAGATGCAACCGACGATGGATCATCTCGGGGAAATAGGCCATCCGTTGCTTTTGAAGTTGGTTCTAAATACACTCTTATCCGAGCTCTTCTGACACGGCGCCAATAGATTCATGTCCACCCCGATGGGGTTCCGGTATCTGTATAACACTGGATATATTGACAGAGAGATGGATATGTGGTTTCATGTAAGAAACAGTGACCTTGGCCACACTTTGACTGACCACTAGTTCACAAGGAACGAAACACCTATTACGTAGTCCAAGTGGAGATCTTTTTGGCCAAGGTGTTTAGTTCTGAAGCTGCGGAGGATGACGAAGACGTTCTGCGAGTAATACATGTTCGTTCTTGTTCTAGCGCTAATAACGCTGTACAGTGCCTTTGACGGTGTGGTCCCACCTCATTTCTACGGGGAGATGTCCAAGACCGAACTGGGCTGTCAAGTTTTGAGTGAGAAGGGTCACTTTGCAGAGTTTTCCCATTTCATTCGACAACATGGTCTTGAGAGTGAGGATTTCGAACTCATCTTGAAGCTGAAGAGCATTCTTTGGGCGGTTGTAAGGGTTAATCTTTTTCGTGTTGCGATCTTTGGTTTACTTGTATTTTCAGGGTAATGTTGGTGCTACTGAAGGCGGTTTGCCGTTCCTGGAGGAGGAAGAAATCATTCCGTCGATTCTTGATATCGCGGAGCACTCTCTCATCCCTTCTGTACGAGGGTGAGCGAAAAGGGTGCAAATACCACTAAGACACTAATCCGAGTTCTAGGACGTGCTTCTTTGTCTTGGGACTAATATCGTCAACGACACAAGGAGCTGAAATATTGGACGACTACAGGTGGGAGGCCACTCTATCGCCACTGGGTCTGCCCACTGGTTTATGTGTACCAGTAGACTTGGACCGATTTATTTCGGTATGGGCCATGCGCTATATGGGACGAGTCTTATTCATAATATTATTCAAGCTGCCCACCTGGGAACCCGTCGAGGCCAAAAGTGACGCAGACATTCGCCTACTTCCACCTACCGCACAAACGGAACTTGAAGTGATCACCGCGATCGACAATTTAAGTAACACTGTGATTGCAAATACGGCCTCACGTTCTTTGGCAAGGTAAGTTGTCCCCAGTAAATTTGTTAGCGCCCACTCACGTCGCCATTCCAGAATGAAGTCTCGGCCAGAGTACCGCCCCGCGTTCACCTCTCCAGCTGTATTCTTCAGAGCCCTCCATATCATCTCTACGCAGCGCTATCGCCTCCCTGTGCGGAGATACATTCTCGATTTATTCAACATCGAGCTTGACCACGATGTGATCAAGGCGATCTGTGACGTCTCCGTCTCTCTCCGTGCGCCACCATCTTTCAAGCAGTCCGAGGCTCACATTAGCCGAGTTGTTAGCATGCTGGGCCCGAAACACGCTGGCAGAGAGTCTGACAGTGATGCAGAGGAGGATGATTCGGAGATGGACGGAACAGCTGAGGAAGCGGTCGTCAAGAACAATCCCATCATCATGCTACGTCCAGTGAGCAGGATCATCGGGTTCGAGACATGAGCCAGAACTACCATCGTTGTAATGTATGTTTGATAGTTGCACATATATACCCAGCAGCACAGCCACTGTACTTTGGACTGTAACCACAATGTCACTGCTCCGTGCTTGTCGTGTTCGACCAACCTTGAACACGTTGGTGTCTACCCGTGGCCTCACGACAGACTCGTCCTCCCAAACTCAAATTGCTGTCAACAAGTCGAGCACCCAAATCGCGGAACCCGTTCACGGCGAGATTTTCACGGCCGATGTAGTCAGCGGTGCACCCGGTATGCATTGCGTTGTTGTCATGTCTGACCGTACTCACATCCCCAGGCGAGCTTCGCCACCGTGCGGTGCGCATCTACCAGCCCACCCGCAACACCATGCAAAGTGGTTCCGGGAAATCGGAACGCTGGCGCATTGACTGGGATATACTCCAAGGTGCCGGTCGGTGGGAGAACCCCTTGATGGGCTGGGCTAGTTCGTGAGTGCTTGGTGTGCAGATTGCGGGCCGTGTATCCATGTCTTGGTTAGCGCGGATTACATGCAAGGCACACGCCTCTCGTTCAAGAGCAAGGAGGATGCTGTCCATTTCGCCGAGAAGCAAGGTGTGTCGTGCTCGTTTCCAGCATGCTTTTGATTCTGATGCATTCAATCCTAGGTTGGGACTACTATATGTATGTTTGCATCCTTTGGATTTATGGTCGACTCATGAATTTCGTTTTACAGTCAACCAGAGACCGTGAAGAGGATCCCTCCCAAGAACTACTCAGAGAACTTTGTGTACAAGCCAAACAAGCTACGCATCATGCGTACAAAGTAGAGCCTTGCTTTATTAGATCTTTTGAATATCACCTCATTTCCTTGACTTGTGCCAATGCGGCAGAAGACGTGACCGATTTTGGTGGGGGACGGGTGAAACTCCGTTTCTCGTCTGGATCATCCCATCAGAGAGTTGCTCTAACTCGTCAACTTTCCGGTCCCGCTACTCTACCATGTGACCGAAGGAGTTCCACAACTGTCATATGATGAGCCGCATCACATGAACGAGAGTCACGTGGGTACCTTGGCTGATGTTCCGTTTTGCGTGATTGAATTGGCAATCATTTGCTTGGCACACGAGATCCACGAGGTACAGTGATACGACGAAATTATCATGCGCTGAAGACTACACATGGCAGCCGGAACAGGAGTCCAAGAAACCAGAGTCAGTCATGTGCAGTAAGTTGTTCCAATATAGATCCCCTGGTACGGGCCCAAGTGGTTGAGAATATCACCGTAAAAAATGTTAGGTACTGTCATGATGGTGCATTGAGCATCTGTCGCGTCGTCGCTGCCTTGAGATCTCGAGTGTCAGCGATGAACAGAACGACGAGTGTGCTTACCTGGACATTCCACTGCGTGATCGGGTTGAATGATATGAACCTCGCCCATGACGTGTGAGAAGCCCAGGAAACGACCAGGGACGATGGGAACGATGTCCTTTTCATTGTTTATCCGTTGAAAATCGGAGATCTGCAGAATAAGATTTTTAGTTTTTGAGATGGGAAAGGCCAAGAAAACGAACGGTTGCATCAAACAGTGCAGCCCATGCAACGTTACCCACGCGAGGGGTGCCGTAGGTGACACCTTTGATGGCAATGTTGGGTGGCAAATTAAGCATCATGAACATGCAGTCAAGTTCCGCGAGCGCCCCTCCAAGAGAGTGGCCAACCTATAAAACATGGTACAAGGTGAAAGAGGAGCGGTAGGATGCACACCAGAGTGACGGATGTTGCACCAAAGGAAAAGATAAGCGCCTCGACCTGGTCCAGAATCACTAGGGCAGTCTTGGCGTGTTCATTGGCGAAGCCGCTATGGACCTGAACAGCGCTGTCTACGCCAGGAAAGAGGGTGGAATCAAGGTTTTCCAAGATGATGTCGATATCGGTGAGATCAGAGAGCCTGCGAGGGGGGGGGGGTAAACGAATGCAACACAAGGGGAGGAGATGATTACAGTTGAGTGGGGTCGGTGCCCTGGTGGGCGACGACGACAGAGTTGGAGGAAGGCCAGTAGCCAACATAGTCTCGGGGGGACAGTAAGGGGGAGGGGAGAGCGCGAAAGAATTGTCCTTACAGTACTGGATGGTGCTACCGTCGCCCCCGGCGAGGGAGACATGGAAGTCCGGGACAGCCTGACAGGCCTCTTGCAGGGTGTGAGACGAAAGGATTTCCAAGGACAAAGGACACACCACCACAAGCCCAGTCCTGTGTGATGGAGGGGGAGCAGTAGGCAGCCCTCGCGAACTGAGTGTAAGGGGCTAGATCGGAAAGCTGGCCGGAGGACATGACAGCGACAGATGAGACCTGATCGCGGACGCCATGGTTGGGCATAGCGGCGGTCCCGAGAGCAGAAAGCACGGCGAGGACAACGGGCGGGTGCATGGGTGCACACAACATTGGCCGGGTTGGGAGGCCATCATGCCTATTGAATCATAAGGAGGGGAAACGGAGCAGCTGACCTCTGAGTCTTGTATCATCGCTGTTGCCATCACCGTCGTCGCCGGTATCAATGTCAGAGACACATCATTTCCCCTCAAAGAGAGGTCTCCGACCCACTGCGAGCATGGACTATGTCAACAAGAAGACTCGGAAAGAGCGACTCCGCATCGAACTCGCTCCAGACCAGCCACTCACCACTCAGGGAAAGCCCCGCGCACGGGTGTACCTCGCATGCTCGCAATGGTATGTCTCCATCTGTCTCCTGTTCTCCTCCTCACCCACACCACAGTCGGACACGCAAGACACGCTGCGACGGCGCAAGGCCCGCCTGTCACAACTGCACTCGTCGCGCGAAATCTTCCGAGCCCTGTGAATACGACCCAGCACCAAAACGCAGAGGACCTGACAGAACTCCCGGCGCACGTCACCGCACAGCACCCGAGGCTCGTCAAGAAATCCTGCAACGTCGCCGCCGGAAGAAACCTCAACCCAAACAACCCATTCTTGTTCCCGACCCCCATGTCGTCTCCACTTCCTCGTTACCTCTGTGCTCAGACTCTCTCGCACCTGATATGTTCCCCGCTCTTCCAGACAGCCCCATAAGGAGCAGTCAGGTATTGTCTGCTCATTTTCTCCTTGTTGCCTTTTTCTTATCAGTCGTGAACAAAGGGTCTATACAATCTACCCAGCTCTTCTTTTAATTCAGACCATCATTACCCAGTTACCTCCCTTGTCACTGCAACGACTCGCACGTCCAACTCTTCATACCGGGACCATGACACCAATAGCTCTGAGATTTCTTTGGCCTCTGAACCTTCCCTCCAGTATACTCGTCAGACTTGGTGGGATCACCTTCTTTCTATGTATTCCTCTTCCTCGTCGAAACGCCAGCAAGCGGCAAACCAAATCACTAACGATTTACGTTTTCTTTTCCGACATGCGAATTACTGGCTTTCCTTCGTCAACGTCCCTCATTTCTTCTCTGCCTATTTTGACCACGGAACACGGCATTGCATGCAACCTAGCCTCTTGCCTGCTGCACTGGCTGTCGCTACCTTTTTCCAGTCTTCCGAGGCCGGCAGGGGCAGGGAAGGTCGCCGGAAGGCGTTGCGTCTCCGGGACGTCGCTCAAGGTGCCCTCGAGGCTAGTCTGAACGCTCGCTGGATCGACCAAGAGTTAGCACAAGCAGCCTGGGTAATCAAATTTCTCGGTTCCATCGCTTATCTGACCATTTCAAAGTTACTAGCCTTGTTTGAAGTCTGCGCACATCCCAACCACGCGAGCGAGCGATGCTCGTCCGGTCTGGTTATACTCGACATTATCCTCAGGGCGCTTTCTTTGACTCTTGTCGATGTGGATGATCCAACTTCCACCAGATTTTCTCCGCGTTCTGTCCCCTCAGTTATGGCTTCCCAATCATGGACAACCGACTTGTTATTTGGTCCCAGGATAGATGATACAATTTCTCCACACGCTCGTCGAGGTTGCTCTTGTGTTTCTCGGTCGCTTGCACAACAACCTGCGGTGGCCTATGAGTGCACACCTCTCTGGCTAACTTCCCCCGCGTGGGACCATTCATGGTCAGAATCTGAAGTTCAAAAGGAGACTTGTCGGAGGCTTTGCTGGAGCACGCTGCTACTCACGGCCGGCCACACCTCATACGTCACGTCAGAGAACCGACCGTTTTCAGAGCTCTTTGTCCTAGAACCTGCTAATGTATGCACACCTCAATTTTATTCGGCTTTATTGACATCTGGGCATAGATTGCGTTACTCTTTCCCGGTGAAGCGATGCGTTCACCCGATGATCATTCCGGAAAAGATACCATCTGGTCACTCAATTTGCGCACCATACTGCTCTGGAACAGTTGTCTGAGGATACGGCATGACCCCAACGTATCAGAAGCGGATTTGACACGCTTTACACTGAACGCATGGCTCGAAGCGGACTTTCTTGAGCAAGCGCTCGACTCACACGAATGCGACTTCGAGAGGACGTTCCTCTTTCAGGGACGCGAGTACTTGTTCAAGTAAGCGAACCTTTCTCCCTGGAGAATTTGACTAAACATCACAGTGTGTGGTTCACCCTCGCAAATGAGTTCCGACGGTATATGCCGCTTACTGCACTGTAGGTGTTTCTCTGTCCCGCTGATTAGAAATACGCCTCAATCGCTCGCAGTGACGTCAACCATCTTTTCCGTAAGAAAGCCACAGCATGGCGTACGTTGACCTCGTCTCAATCAACCTGCGCGCGACTCACCTACCGCTTTTCAAGTTACTCACCAAGCCAACGTCGCCGAGCGTATTGTTCAATCGCTGGGAGCCGTGACAGGCCATGTATCGCATACGATGATACACCGACCATTCTTTGCATTTTGGTTCATGAGCCAGATCAACAGGTAGTGTATAATGATCGGAGATATTTACCTCGTTATTGATCTGCAACTGGAATAGGGCATTGTTTCTTTGGGAATGTGATAACTCATTAACTCTTGCGCTTGACGTGAGCACTGCCTTTTTCAAACCGGTTGACTACTTGAGTACTTTATGGCCGTGTTCTGGTGCGTCGTGGCCAGCTCACCGGGGTAGATCGATGCTGAGTTGGCACTTCAGAGCAAAGACGCCGGTCGCAAATAATCCGCGAGCACCTGGCCGCCGCTTGCAGGATGGCAGGGCGCCCTCTGCCGCCTGAGGATCCTTCTGCATTAATAATGGGAGAGCTTAGGATGTGATGTGTTGTAGCTCGTTACCGATATTGCCTAAAAGGGGAATGATGTGGCTACTGTACAGTCACGAACGTACTTAAGCCCCAAATGCGCGTCGTCTGCTACACTGACCTTGACTTTAATAAGTCTCTCGCGTTCAATGGAAGACGTTCATCCTGCCTATACCGCACCAGATACAAGACCTCCGGCCCTTGTTCTGGACGACCAGCCGTCCAGCTCGACGTTGAAAAGACCACCCTCCCCGTCCTTCGAGGAGGTGGACAACGAGATCTCAAGGAAGAGGTTCAAGGAAGATCAATCAGAGCAAACTGCCGAAATGCCAGTAGCGTCCACCTCCAAGTACGACGCCCTGGTCGAGGATCTTGCTCAGGAGCTTCAATGCGGCTGCTGCGCTGAGCTCGTCTACCGACCGGTCGTCGTGTCACCCTGTCAACACTTTTTCTGTGGAAGGTACTTGTGTTCGATGTGTTCTGGATGTGCTCTTGCTAACAAGCTTGCAGTTGTTGTGTGCTCTGGATCAAAGTGAGTTGCCGTCAAACTATTAGAAGCCAGTCCCACAATGTGCTTCTCCTATACATCACGAGTCTGCCAAAGGCCTGATCGTGCCGTTTAAACATTAAAGGATGACACCCAGAAAAAAAAATAGACGCTAACTAGACCGATCTATAGAACGGTGGCACCAACTGTCCTGCCTGTAGAGGGGTCTCGAATTTTGTCACCCCATCTCGCCCTCTCCAGACGATTGTTGATGTGCTCCTGCGCGCAGAGCCTTCGAGGACACGCACAGAACGGGAGCGGATGCAGGCAGACGATGTTTATAAAGCTGGGGCATCGGTGCGGGTGCGTTCACTGATTCACATGCAAACATTCGTATACCAAGCATTTCCTCAGATTCCGACGCCCAGAGAAGCCTCTCCGGAACCGAATCTCAACCAGAACGCAGACTATGCACGACCTTGCCCGCATTGCGCGCTGGACAACCCTTATGGGTGGAGATGTCCGCAACCAATCACAGACTATTCAGTCGACCCCGAACGAGCTTGGCATCTCGATGACGGTGCTCCGCCAGGCCACGGATATTGCGGAAACTGGTGCGAACTTGTCGTGTTTTGCGATTTAATCCTAACGGGGCTCATGGCTTGCTAGCGAGATGCTGCTCGCCCTTGGGGCGCCTGTCACTTCGAAATGTGACTTTTGTCAAGTGTCATTTTGTGGGATCAACGTTCAGGATAGATGCATTGCGTTAACCTTGGCTTCCCAACATCCTCACAACATGAACGACATCGGCGATCTCATTCAATCCTCCGAGGTCTACGAATGTTTTGAAAATAATACTGTGGAAGTTGAAATCATGCTGGATTACCTGACCAGTAGACAAATTACCCCGAGACAAATATATCGCGACGTGCGTTGGTGAAAGCTGTCCCGTGCTCTCTAGATACTGACTTGCGGAATTTAGATCGTCCACCACCTACAGTCAGAGCCCAATGGGTTCCGGCCTCTAATCGAATCGGATCTTTTTGTGGACATGCATAATGTTGCAGCGGGAATTGATGATAATCCCAATGGCCCAAGAGCTCGTGTTTGTAGGCACTGTGCAACGGAGGTATTGCTCTGGGGCCTGAAGGAATGGTGGATCCGTGAACGGCAAAAGGGTAACTTGGACGCAACGATTGCGAACCGTCCAGATTGCGAACAAGGTAGCGCGTGTAGTCAACAGAAAGATCTTGGTGCGTCATGTCCAACCTAAGCGACATCGCATTTTGGGGTGATCTGACATTCCTCGATCCCAGCACATGCCAAAGAATGTGAGTTATCGGTTGCCGTACCTTGAGTGATCTGACAGTGCCGTTTTTACAGACAATCATTTGGTGTCGGCTACGGCCACTCGGTTAGCACAAGCTGGGGGGACGCAGGATCGTGATCCAGTGACTGACGGTAGATCAATATTATAGGTGCAGTCAAATCAATCATGCATCACAATGACACGCCTGGTCAAATTTATAGCTAGTATGATACATGTAATTCTACATTAATAACAAATACTCTTTCAAAACATGCAAAGGAGCGACGCGACATATATACGCAAAAAAAATATCGACCAACGAACGACAGATCAAACACAACAAATAAGCACATGAATGACTTCCTACATAGCGAGCGTCCCAAGTCCACCGTACACGGCGCACATGCCAGGGTCACCGTGCTCTGGCAGAGAGCGGATAGAGTCCTTTTCCGGGGCAAGTCCTTTACGTCGCTGGCGTTCCTTGAGTTCCTCAGCCAGTCGCTCGCGCCTGGCCTTTTGTTCGGCCTTCTGCATCCTTTTCGCTTCCGCTTTCCGTGTCCTCTGTTCCTTTGCGTCTTCTTTTTTAGAATGTTTTGACGCAGGGATGCTCATGGTTGGCGACGTCGACGATGGTTCCGATCCAGATTCCGAGTTTTTGGAGGTTTTAGTAGACACGGGGGAAATGATGCGCGTTAATGAGAGCTTGCTGCCCAACCCCGGCCGTGGGCCAGGCAACATTGGGCGGTTCGTGACCATTGACAGGCTATGCTCGAGCAGGGGAGACGGTGAATGGGCTAGGATGGTGAATGGCGGTGAAATAGGCGGCACGTTCACACGAAGATTCTCAATATTCCGATTCTTTGTCCGAGTTTCCGGAGGCCGCGTAGGTGGCACAAGTCCGTCCTGCCCCGAAGAATCCAAGGGGGCAAAGACAATGCTGCCGGAGCTTTGTGAGATGCGCCGGCGAATGGACGCCTGACTTCTTGTGGGCCGCTCCCAAGTAATGGCGCGGGCTGGTGAGGGTGGGATATAATCGAGGGGGGTTTTCAGAGTGTCTGGACTTCTCGAGCGAAATTCTGATGGTGAATGTGATGAACTGGCAGATGTCGAAGAAGAAAGTGATGGAGTATCGGAATCGCTCGCGCTCACATCAGCACTGGATTGTGTACGTGCCCGGGTGCGACGTGAAGGGTGATAAGGGAGGAATGGAGAATAAGTATATGGATGGTTGTCCTCTGGAAACGATTCGGAGTCGGAGTGAGATAGTGTGAAGGCGCAGAGAGCGGGAGAATACGATGGATGCAAAGGAGAATAGGGCTCTTCACATTCCAGAAGAAGGTAGGGTGTAACGGATGCCTTCCTCTGGTACCGGGCACGGGGCTTGAAGCAGATGTCGAGGTAATCGTCCAAATCATCGTCCAAAGCGATGGAAACGGCCCCTTGCTCTTCGGCAACACTATGTGTATGTGAAACTGCAGGGGAGAGTAATTCTGCAACAGCGCAAAGCTCGAAATCCGTCTGTGCAGAGACGATGCTGAACGTCCTGTGGTGATTCGACATCCTCCAGCACCGCGGTGGTGTCAAGGTACAATTTGAGAGGGTCGCCTTATGAGACTGTTCGTTTATTTGAGAGCTTGAGAATGACGCGGCGGGTGGGCTTTGTCCATTGTGAGTGGGAACAACTACGTGATGCGCAACCACGAGGTTAGAATTCTACTGCTCTCACACCTCAACTACTTACTGTTTTTTGTAACATGGCTCCTAGTGGTCCCGATATTTTGGTGGTTGGCAGCTGGCGACCTGACGTCTGAAGCGCCTCGAGCTCGAGCTGAAGATCCTAGAGTCTCGTCTGATCCCCTCCCCTGGTGATCGCTGTCGCCAGGGTCAATGTTATGATTACCTCCGCCCCCGCTACCACCTCTGCTATCCGCGCGCGAACGACCGGTCCTTTTCTGGCTATATGACTGTAATCGTGGGTAGCATGAGATCCACGTATTATTCGTAACCAGAAGTTAAAAGCTTACCATTACAGTCTTCAGAGCACTACAAACAAATGGTGAGTTTATCCGTCATACAAAGGCTGGTTACGAAAAACGCACCGTATTTGGAGACTACGACAACTACAAAGTGTCGCAACTTCATAAACTCCTACAGAGGTCGAATTGGACAACGCCCGGTGCATCGCATGCTTGACCAAAGCTTCCAGATGTGCAATTTGGTAAGTGTTGGAAAGAATCAGTAATTGACTCAGGACTGCTGGAGCATGTTGTAGAGGGGTAATGAGCGAAAGCGAGTAAAAGTATTGCAATAATGCCAGTGTGATTGGATATGGCTCTGAGAGATGGAAAGCACGAGGGGTTAGCCGAGGGTCCGGCCGAGCCTCTGAAGTATCAGGGGCACCGGGAAGATCGGGGAGGCCAACATCCATTGAAGAAGACGGTAATGTTTCGGCGGCTTGACGGGCACGCTCTAGAAATCTTAAACGTTGGTCCTTGAACCATGGCCACCTATCCTCTAAAGTCTTTCGCGAGCAACCAATCTTGCGACCATCATCACATACAACTTCAAAATCCGCTAAGACGCCCTCCTCCAGCGCAGACAGACCAAACTCCTGCATAGGGATGTCAAGCTGCAGTGGCGGAGGTTGGTATATGCCGAATGACTCCAGGTCAATCACTGCGACGTGATCCCAACTGAGTAATCGACGATTATAGTCCTCCACCAAATTTCCGTTGCGGTTCCCGAATATGACGAATTTGTTGGCTTCTGCCCAGAGGCAAGCTCGGAACCACGACCCAGTAGCAACAGCATTCCCTGGATCGATGCGTGACCAAGTCATCGTAAGCAAGTCGAGTGCCCAAATGGAGTAAGATTGGTATGTGTGAGCAAGATATGTGCCGGCGATGATGAAATGGGTGCCCAGGATTGCCCCCGAGGGAAATCTGAGGCCCGGAGGGAAGGAAGTTCCGGTCATTGCCGTAGAACGATCAGTAATTGTGAAGTCTGTGTCGGGCAAAGGGGAAAAGACTTCGAGTTCACGTTTAACATCCGTAAACTTGAAGCATGACATCAGCAACGATCACAGTAAGAGGCCACACGCGTACATTGTAGTTGCTGTAGAGATATATGTCGTTGGGAAAGTCGTCGGTTGGAGGGGCAGAATACGGAAGATGGACGAGTGACTCGGTAGCAGTGAACTCTTGAGGGGAGTGTGAAGATTTGTCCGTACGGAAGCGAGACCCTGGTGAGCCTAGAATAGCGCTATGGTCGGTGGTGCGTGGTTCTTCCTCAGGTAGCCGAACACGTAGATTAGCGGACACGGCCACGCTGCGGTAGGTACCACAATGGTGGGGGAAGTCTCTGCGTTCCACCCAAGCCTTTCCCAGGAGGTCGTAAACGTATACGTCATCCAACCACACATTTGACAAATCTTGGCCACCAATGATGAAAAGCCTATCTGCTGTGACGGAAGACAGATGTGCGTATCGCGGTTTCGGAACAAGCGCCTCAGCAGGTGCATCGGAAGAGGCGCTAGTGATAGGAGGAGGAGCAGGTAGCCAGTGTTTCGTCGACAAGTCAAAGAATCGAATGTCGTTCAAGACGCAAAGGTCATCTGCGTTGGAGGAATTAGGAGTGTTGCCCATTCCACCGAAGATGATCAGTTGATTGTTCCCTAAGAACGAGGGATTAGCAGACGAAAGGAAAGGAACAAGCGGCTTGCATGTTTCTGCGCTGTGAAAGTAACGGGGTTCTGGCACATCGTCCTCCGGAAACGGGGAAATCTTCTCCCAGGTGAACGTATCGAGGTCGAAGACATAGAGGTCGGAAACCATGCGCCGTTCCGTAACCAAACGCCCACCCTGAGAGAGGGTCAAGAACGTAAAGAACGATGGGAGAGGAAGTGACTCACAAACAGATACATTTTCGAACCGACGACGGTGGTCGACGCACCCTAAGATACGAGGTCGAGATGGGCGGGGGCGCGAGAAACACGGACTTACGACGAGTTTTGCAGGGACATCACCGGAAGTTTTCCTGCAAAAGGTTGTGAGATCGGATATGGAATGCATGAGGATGGGGGAGGGGGAGGGGGAGAGGGAGAGGGAAAGATTGCGGGCAGAAGGAGGAGGGGAGAGTAAAAGTACGAAATCCAGTTAGACCTCGATCTTAGATCGCGCTCCGGCTCGTGCCGCGCGTGACGAGATACTTAGACCACGTGCCCTGTCTCGTCACATTGAATTTCGGACACCGCTTTAAACTCCGAGAAACAGAGGATACCCTGCCGATGACATACCGATTTGTTTTTCTTGGATCATTGGTCGTTGCTGACGACGACTGGCAGCTACCCCTACCTGTTGAGTTCCAGGTCTGACTTTCAGCTCTCTGGAACACCGTCCGTCCTATCAGCTTCCTAACCCAGCAGGTACCCAACAAACCTTAAATAGTTCACCGCTCTATCTGCCTTTACCCCATGAACAGCAACTACCTTAGCGAAATGGAGCTATTTGCGCTGGCTCATGTACCTCACAGATGGTAACGAATTACTCACCTCGTCTCCATCCACTTTATTGTACATATTTCCATTTCGTTATCTCAACGAAGCTTGTCAATGCAGTGTACTTTGACTGACCACTCGCGCTCAATGATATCCATGTCAGTATGGTGTCTTTTAAAACAACTCGACAGGGTTCCCCTTTTCCCAGAAAACCGCTTGACCACTGCAAGGAACTTTAGTTACCATGCTCCTTCATTTCGCCAAGTCCTGTCATCAGCGAATGTTCTTATTCCGCGCGGCCTGAAGACGTGGTAGGGAGTAATGCGGTCGGAGAATCTGGACCTCGGCCCTGTTGCTAGGAATAGATCTCCCAATCAAATATATGGCCAACTTTATCCACTTGGAGTGCCGTGTTTCTGACAATCTGTTGAAACCACCTGACTTTAGACCGCTTGAAATTAAAACATGTAGTACTAGACCTAAGTTATATCTCCGGAGGTTTCCGGATGCACCAATCGGACTACCAGTCCATGTTGAAAGCCGCTAGAATAACCCCAAATAGATCCTTATCGCATTCGTTATCCCGACGCCTACTCAGGCGTGGTCTATCTTCATCCAGCCTAGACATGTCTACCATAGACGTCACCGAGACAAAGGACACCATCCAGGTCCGCTCGCATTTACAGTATAACACCCCAGAGCACATATCACCCTACAACATCCATCCATCTCCCCTTGAACAGTTCCACATCTGGTTCAACGAGGCACGTAGTGCCGGCGTCCGTGAACCAGAATCCATGTCCCTGTCCACCGCTACACCATCTGGTATGCCTTCTTCGCGCATGGTGCTCTTTAAGCAACTAGATAAGAGAGGCTTCGTCTTCTTCACCAATTATACCTCCCGCAAGTCCCAAGAGCTCGACCAGAACCCCAATGCTGCCCTGCTCTTTTTCTGGGGAGAGATATCGAGACAGGTTAGGATCGTTGGCCGGGTGGAGAAAGTAAGCAAAGAGGAAAGCGAACAGTACTTCCAGAGCCGCCCTATCGGCAGCCAGCTTGGTGCATTAGCAAGCAAGCAAAGCGCTGTCATCGGAGAGAATGTCCTACAAGAGAGAATTGTGGAACTTCGCAGACTCCATGGAGTCGACGATAGCACACAAGGAAAGCTTCCTCTCCCGGATTTTTGGGGTGGTTGGAGGGTTCTTCCGAGGTAACGATGCTACCGCTTGACCAGCTCGTCTGTCTCTGATCTTCATCAGTGAAATGGAGTTTTGGCTTGGAAAACCATCCCGTCTTCACGACCGAGTCCGATACCTCCGTATCGATGGACCTTCCGAGGAACCTCAGTGGAAGATCGAAAGGTTGTCACCCTGAGATGCGTCGGTGCGGGATCCTGGTGGAGGCTGTTCAGAGCAATCGCACTCAAGTGCTTGTGTATAGGAATAGACTACAAGATACCAAGAATGTCACTTATCCTCTGCTGTGGGTATGACTTTCTAGAAATGTATTCCGTTCAGCGCACCACCGTTCAGGACTGGCGCTCAGGTGTATGCTAAATTGCCTTCTTTGAGCAATATTTACATATAACCATTTCATTAATGTCCCCCAGTGTTCAGAGACCCGAGAGCGTTCTAGGCGCCGACCTGGTTCCCTTCCGTCATTCAATATTCAATATTCACAAACGTCAACCTTACTGAATAGATTCCAATACGATATGATGCCATTGGCACCAGACGCTCACCAACTTGTCCAAACGCCGCTCAATCAAAGACGATGAGAATGTCGAATTGGATCATGCGCATTTCCACCCAGATGGTTCCATTGTACGATGTCTCCTGTGTTTCACAATAAATAGGGCGTCTGTCGTGGACCACTCTAACCGCTCTCTCAGCTGCATGGCCGAGGCGGAGAGGTACCTTGACATTGTTACAGGACTCTATGTCCGCAGGTATGAGCGGTCATCAGAGTACCTAAATCAATCAATCATACCACCCCTGTGAGATTCGGAGAACTCGGAATTCCTTGGGTCATTCTCCCTCGGCGATCACCAAGTATACGAGCATTCTTTGGCCGCATAACGTGACCCGAACAGAAGGCTTTCTGTTCGGATCGTGCGCAGTCGCCTAACCGTCTTCCTAGGGCTTTGACGGATCTTGGCAGCCGAAATAATGCTTCTGGAATTTACGCAATTTGCTGATATGATAAATATGTAGCTCGCCGCCTTAACGGCGGGCTGGATTGCATCCAAACAGAACTGGCTTTGTAGAGCAGATTATGAAAGGAACCAGAACACTCTCCACAAGCCCCAGTTATTTGGATGGACTGAGATGATTATACATCTACCAAAGTACGTACAAGCTGGTCTAAGCCGCGGCCAGTGCTTAGTTACGACGGAGGATTTAGTCCTGGCCGCCCTCAGGTAGTGCTTGCGAATGGCGATCACGCGGAGGACGACGTTCGGCCTTTCGACAGAAAACGTTGATCCAATACGACCAGAAGTGTACTAGCTATCGCGTTAGACCACCTCGTGTTGTGTCTTTTAGGTCGCCCCAAAGTATAGTTTAACCGTTGGTGAGCGCTGATCGCAGAACCTTGATTTGCCTGTTTTTCGTGCGAAGAATCCACCAGGATGACGCACTGCAGGCCTGCATTAATTGTGGGCAATTAGGACAACATTTTGCGAATCAACTCGCGAGCCCACTTTCTTTCACCACCTGAATGTCAGGCGAAAGTATAAACTTTTGTGGCAGAGCGCCACCGCCACTCGCCCCAAATGTTCATTCCCCGATATTGAAAACATCAATCGCATCAATGGCGATGCTCATTGCGATGACCGTGAGGCCCTCAGGAGCACCATATGGGAGCTGCCAATGTGTCGCCTAAGTTGTATTCCAGTCGTGTCTCAAGAAAAGATCGTCCGAGAACTCGACCTGGCCATGTGCTCAGGCGCAAGTTGATGCCTAACAATGGCCCTGAGATATCGGAGTCGTAGTTGGTACAGTAGACCCCCTTATAACCCATGCCACTGTATGACCTCTCTGATAACCCATACTCCTTCATAACCCATACTTTTGGGCCTCTCCCGAAGGGTATGGGTTATAAGGGAGTCTACTGTACACGAATCCACTTTGTGCGTATAAAAACATATAGCAAAAAGGATACGCGGTGGCTATAAATTAAAATCAAATTTGCAAGGTTTTGGTTTAACAAGTGAAGAACGGCGAACCCATGCGAGTTCGTCTTTTTATGGCGATCTATACCTCCGCGTCCAAACTTTCCGACAGTCAGGAACTACTGCGAACTTTGATGTTTTGATAACGGTAGTACAGTTTGATAGTACAGATGAATTGGCGATACGGCGGTGATGAAAACTCTCCCCGACTTTAACGGCGAATGTGCACGGAGTGCCATGTCCGCCGAGCGGGGAATATGGTGAATATGGCTGTGGGCGAACAGGCATCGATCATCTATGATCCGATCCACTGAAACTTGTAGGTCGTTTCACCGGTTGCCCGGGTTCGAGTTTGTTTTGTCAAGTCACAGACCTCGACATTTTGACACTTGACAACCCTAGGAGTGGGAACACAGGCAGGGCAAGAAACACATATGTTCCGGGTTCCTCGGCCACGAGTGAGGCAGATAATTTAATGTCGCAAGGAGAACCGCGGGAACATCAGCTAAACATTCCAACATGACTTCAGTGAGAGTTAGAGGATCAGAAACGTGAGAAGCAAATTGAAATGTCTTGTATTATTCAAGAAATAACACTATGTATCAGTTGCATCTGGTAAGGAAGGACCAGTAGAAGCTCGACAAACAGCGTCGTGAATGCCACAACAGCGTCCAAAGCGACTGGCGAACGCTAGCCATAGTATGCTTGGAGGGCACAAGGCCACATGTTAGTCCCCACAATCCTCTTGGACCAAAGGTAAACGCAAATGATGACGGAAGGTCATCGATCATCCTCGACTGTCAAATGCACGGTAGAAAACCAGGAGATGTATCGTGTGCCATCTTCTGTGATGCTCCGTGTCATAACAATTGCTACTGGAGTATTTTAAAGCATGGCCGCTCAGCTTGCAGGCTAGACGATGCGATGAAGACGCGTCTCGGTAGTACGGTGGCAGCACATCTCGTAGTCGAAATGTAACTGGAATCCGGGAAGCAACTCAAAAATCAATGTAATATTGTGAGTGACTTGCAACAGAAGTTTCACAATCTGCAGAAGGGCTCCGAATCAGACAGTAGTTTTGAACCTAGGGAGGGGTTCGGTACCGGTGACAGCGAGCAAGCAATCAATCAAAGTGTTGTGTGATTGGTCACGTTTAAAACAGTGGAAGACTATGATCCAGGTCAGCAAATTCAGCAAATATTACAGTAACGGGCATTGGCAAAAACCAGGAGGTGTTTGATGTGAATGAAGACACGGCATGTGATCGCGACGAGTCTTGAAGCATAACTGTAAGCTAATCGTTCACACAAACAAGCAAAGTGGACACTCATGCTCATGCACAAGGCCAGGCAACTGGGTCCATTGTTGCGGCTCGCTAAGCCAACGGTCCCGCGCGAAGTCCCCGTGGGCAGATACTATTCCTCAACAGACACTCAACAGAAGCAGCGACCCACGGTAGACGATGATGACATCCGGCCTTCATGGGTTTATTCAGGCTCTCGCATGCTAAAATATACTGCAATACCCTGTGAGACCACCTCAAGCCCCTTTGCTATAGTCATCTCATTCAATCTCTAGTGACGCTCCTTTATTGTGCTCTCTTCGCCGACTGGGGCGAGCGAGACCACGTGTTTGTGCCGGTGAGTTGTTCAGTCATCTAATTCTCGCCAGCCAACACATGTTACAGTTGCGTAGCTGGGTATCAAGGCATAAGCAATCGATTCTCTCCCTGTCTCCCGAGGAAGCTGCTCTGGTTCAAGGGGACAAAGGACGCCCGGTTGGCAGCTCACCATCACAAAATGTCGACTAGAATGATTCGAAATACACCATACCTTGTGGACTGCTGTAGATCAAAGTAGTTTAATACTAGCTCGATTATGGTGTTGAGCCGCAAAGTACTCATAAACTTTGATGCGAAAAACTATGCAGTTGCTCCGGAACAATGCAGACTGGGTCAACGACACCTGTTCCGCCTCCACAAAATGGATATCAGCCATTATCCGGTAGGCATCCACACGTCTCTGTCCCAAGTTTTACTCATTCTTAATAGAAGCCGAAATATACGCTGTCAAGAGGCAATACCTAGCACTACTCCCACCACAACAGATCATTGATATCTGCCTCACTTTTGAAGCCCATGCACCTCTCCACGTAAAGAGTTCACTGTGGCCCTATGACATTCGTGCTGCCATTGCCTCTATATTGGCCCAAAAAGCTCAAGTGGCCCAGTCCCAGACGTCTCCTAGCTCGGACGCGCCTTCGAAGGCCTCTGGTCCTGCTCCTGATAGCCCATGCAGAGAAAAGACAAGACAACCTCAGGCAGATTCATCACAGCAGCCGACAGCAACTCCAATCCAGTCCCCCTTGAATGCACCAGGATCCGCATCACAACCTGCCGCATCGCAGATACCTTCCACAACCCCAGGTCCACATTACCCCCATCAGCCATACTATCATCCTACCTACCCACATGCGTCTTACTATGCCACTCCTCACCCGGCGTACGGTTATCCGCACCCTTACCCTCCTTATCCTCAACCCCCCGCAGTGTACCCAGTCAATCCACCTAGTCAGCATCCGCCACTATTCACCAATACGCCACTGGTCCATCAGCCCCACTCTACTTCGGAATCGCATAACGCTGATGATATCCCTAGCTACGAGGAAATGATTGTGGCAGCCCTCTTGGACTCTGGTGATCCTGACGGATGTGCTCCAAAGAGTTTATTCACCTGGATGGCGACCCGTTACCCTTTGCAAACGAATTTTCGCCCTTCGGCTAGTCAGGCCTTGCAAAAGGCCTACAGGAGAGGACGTCTGGAAAAAGGAAGCAACGGAAAATATCGATTGAACGAAAACTGGGAGGGCGGTAATGTACGTGTAAGAGGCCATCTTTGATGGGTATCCGCTTAGCTTGGGTTTTACCCTAGACTACCAGGAGAACGACACGTCGCCCGCAAATCCTTGCGCAAACTACCCTAAATGGGACACAGCAACCGTCATCACCATTCACACACGCTCCCCTTGTCCCCCATGGAGCTACCAATTCCGGCCAACCCCCGGGATTTGGGGGTCATCCCTTTGGATATCCATACCAGGGCATGCCGGGCTTTGTGCACCCGTCAGCTGCCAGCTCGGCAACTCCTCAAAGACAAGCGGCTAACGCTGTTGATCATGAGACAAGGGAAGGCAACGACGCTTGGGAAGCGGCGCAAAACATACTCAAAGCTATCAACTTTGGACAGCTGTTCCAGATTTCGAACGAAGAAGACCTGTCGAGCGAACCCTCGACATCCACCCGTTTAGTCAACCCACACAATTCTATCGGTGGATCCGATCAGCCATCGGCTTTGGGCGCGACGATTGCTGAGGAATCCACTGGAAAATTGGGAGAGCTCAATGTAGAACAAAGAGCAGCACTACAAGCACAGCTTGCACTTTTGGCGGCGCAATTGGCAGAACTCGCGGACGTTGGTGAGGATGAGCTCTCTCACAACCTGGAAGTTTCCAAGACCCCAGCCGCGTCTGTTGTCTGCATCCCCATGGCGCAGGATGAAGGGTCCGAAGAGGATAGCGAGGACATGGCAGAAGTTCCGATCCAGATGACTTCCTTGACAGCCTGAGTCGATAGCTGGTAGTCGATGCTACACGCCATAGGAGGCCAATTCCATAGTCCTCACGTTCTCGGGGAAATCGATAACTTTTATTTCAACTTTGGGCGAGGCCAGAGCGTCGACTGCCGCTTTCTTTATGAGATCCAGTGACATCAAGCGACGGATCCTGCTCGATTCCTTGGAGTGTTTTGCGGCACGGTAGACATTGTATTCGTGACAGAATTAGGCACAAATCAAGAACAACAGCGCTGAAACTCTTCAATCGTCCGGATACAAGACACAATGTAACCGCAAACCATCATAACAAAGATAAGAAAGCTGTTGTACATGTCGTATTCAAGACCGTTTGGTCTCGGACGTTTGAGGTGGACACGGTTTAATCTCAATCAGCTCCACCTCGAATATCAGCGTGGCGTTTTCGGGTATAACAGGAGGGAACCCGCGAGCGCCGTAAGCCTGTACGATATCAGAAAAAAGAAGTCATTTGAGAATATTGGACATACGTATTCCGGGGAAATGGTGAGCTTTGCCTTCTGACCAACCGATAATTTTGGGACAGCTATTTGGAGATCGAGTCTGACGGTATCTCGCACGAATCCAATCACATACCCTCGTCCCAGCCTTTGATCACCTTACCAATACCGATCTCGGTTTCGAAAGGAACGTCACTGGGACCCGATGGCGAGATCAACGGTACAAAGAACTGAGCTGAGCACGAACATACCGTTCCACGCTTGAATCGAAAACCTTGCCGTTCAAAAGCGTGCCGTGATAATGAATCTTCACTTTATCTGAGGCGATGTTAATCGATTCATCAAGAACTGCGACACGAGTATGGGCTTACCGCCACGTTTCGGGAAGGTTTTGCCATCCCCACCAGAGATGTGCTTGATCTCAACGCCCTAAGGCACGGGTGTTGGGACATGCGGCGTTGAAATAGTGGAACGCACCATTGTGACAAATCGATGACAAGGACACGGTAGTGCGGAGGATAGGGATTGGTGGCGATCACTTATAGTCGTGGGGGGGCGGAGTGCGGATCTTGATCCGAATCAGGGGTCTTGGACCTTGCAGCGACATATAGATTGGTTATCGATGTCGATACGATTTACTATCGCGAATGATACTGATTGGCACAACATGTGATAGGTGGTCAGTCGCCATCGCTGTGGAAAACGTCGCGACAATACCCTCTGGTGTTCGTGGTCACTGCGACGACCAAAGTTATCCATTGTACAATGAGTTGGCCGCCACTCCGCCGGAAAGAATACACGGCGGACTTGTGGGGTTATCGATCAAATGTTCGCCACCCGTCCAATGTGGGGAAGATCCTGAACGGCTAGATTATCATCCCTGGAGGGCTGATTAGAGATAACGTATGTGGTACATTTTATACCAAGTTCAATGCCCGGCAAATGGGGACATCCGAAACATGATTGGAAGTCGCATTCATGTCCGCCGAAGCATTGCTGGACAGATGCCAGCTGCTAAAACACCCGGCAAACGTGGCAGCTACCACTGGGAGGTTTTTCATAAAACTCTAATATCTGACGCTATTCTACGTAGGTCCTTGCGTCGATGTTGTGCCAGATAGTAATTGCCCGGGTAAGGCAACACAAGGCAAACAACCATATGGCCGAGAAACGGACAGCATGGTTGCACCGCCGGTCAACGCGGGTGGCAACTAATCATTTCTGATGCGCTGGAAAACAGGTCGGCGACCACTCAAACATGATAATAGAGTTACACTGTTCGTCTCGGTGCCGGCTATGGGATGTCTTGATGCCTTCAAGTTTCAAGTGTTGCGGGTAAACTCTTGTTCCGCTTGGGCCGAGTGATGATGCCTCCACTTGGCCATTTATGCCCGGGAGCTCCACTGCTTTTCTCTCGCAAGTCAAAGGTTTTTCCGCTTCGTTTTGGGCAACTGGGTCTTCCATTCTTCCGATGCACATCCCTACGCAAGGGTGGATGGGATCTTGCAAAGCCCCTGTACCAAGGTGGTAACGGTAGTCAACCAATCACGCCACACCACATTTCCCCACCCATGGACTGAGCAACAACGTTGCCCATGACAACTACCCATGCATACTGTGCGTCTGTGCGTTCGGTGATTGCCGCAATAAATCTCGATCTTTTTCACAGACATGCCAGATCTCTTGCCCCCAAGTCCCTGTGTACCTCGGTCCCTCGTTCAGGGTCTATGATGAGCCATCATGATGTCAATATTTCATCCCCGCATGCTGGAGCTTTCACAGGCCCGATGGTATCCTACAAAGTCGCCCTTGGTAGGGACAATGTTGCCGTTTCGCTATCTCTCGGGACAACCCGAGGGTCTCCTGTGTGTACCTGTGTTGCGTGGTTATGGTGCGTCCGCCTGCACATAACCAAGATTGCATCGACATGCGAATTCGGTCCCTGTTGCTGCACTACCTCACACGTCAAAAGCCCACCAATTGGGTGTGCGCGAAACATGCACTTCGTTCGTCGTTCATAAAAATACGACGAGTTCATTCTGGTCCAATATGTTATATCAACATGCTGATAAAAGAAGAGTATGCGTGAACCTGCGGGTTTTGAAAACCGTTTACTGAAGGCCTCGCACCTTTCGCGCGATATCAAGGGAACATCCCCACGGACTTCGTCCCGACAGCGTAACGCCCCCTTGCAGTTTCTCAAACCCTGGAAACCGCCTTCGTCCGACTTGAGGGCACCCAAAGCGGTCCCGCTCAGCGCCTAAATTTTCGGAGAGGAAGCACGGCCGACGCGGCGCATCTCGCAGTCCGTCGGAACGTACTTGTTCCGAAACCCTGTCAAGATCCGCGACTAATTCCGACAAACCGTATGGCCTTGTTCCAACTTGCCATATTCTGCGGGCGGGGACGGAATGCAGATCAAATATACGTGCAATATATCGACATGGAGACTGTTTCACGCACAGAATGAATGAAACAATTGCTTTTTCGCATGTGGCGTACGGTGCAGTCAGGGGGCCCCACAGGCTAACACGAGTCTTGATGTGCCTCCGAAATTTCGCACGTGGTATGTGTTCGCTTTTGCTCTGCATGCCACAACAGTCGCGGAACGTGCAGTGGGGAGGGCCTGGGCAAGGGACTGCGGTTCGACAGCCTCGGGTTAGCCACTCTATTCTGGGACAAGACTTGCCGGATTGGCATTGGACATGCTGTGGCATGTCTGTATGACCTGACAGCACAAAGATGGCGGTCTCCGTTGACACGCTGGATGTGGAGGTGGGGCATGGGGTAGGGCTGTGTTGAGGCATTTGCGACCAATGGTTTGTTGCTGGGCGGATCTAATAGAATTGCGCGCTCGGAACTGTCGGACACCCGCAGGGTTCCAATTTCCGAACCGGGCAAATTTAGCTGCCTTACAGCAATCCGACGCAGACAAGTCATTATTACTCCTGAAACATGTACGTTGTACAGTGCTACCTATAACATACCGATGCAATGCGATAGCAAATTGTCAAGTGCCAAGAATATAAAATCATAAGGAAAGAGGAAATACTAGAGAAAGTAGCACAATCATTAGCCCGTCCAATCGAGTATGCACCATCCAACCCGAACAAAACTCGAAGCCAATGATCCCAAATAGGAAGACTATTAGTCCAAACTCCATATGCTAACTGGTAATGTAAATGCGCAACTGGTGGTACAAATGTACAAAGCTGAAACGAAGAGAGAATATTATCAAGTACAGGTGTATGGCACAGGTAGTAGCCCAAGGAGGTGGAGATATGGCGCGATTAGAAGGAACGACGAGGTTATAATGTGCGAATGCTAATCATGCAAGCGTGTGTTCGTGCAAAGTGCCGAGGAGGTTGCGAGAGAGAAAAGAGATCGATAAGTCAGGGTATGTGTCGTGGATAGGCGGTATAACCGTCGTCGTCGCTCCGCAGATACGATCTGGGTATAAGTTGCTCCAATAGCAAAGACGTCTCGGGTATCATCTACCTCTTCGTTCGGGACTGGTTTCCTTTCCATGGAAAAGGAAAAGGCGCTTGAAAGATTGAACAATTTCAACCTCCACTTCAACCTCCTTGAGGTCTCCGTCGATAACGTGGGTTTCGATGCGCTTCTCCTTCTTTGGAGGAGGCATCATCACAGGATATGTCTTGATGTTGTCATACGACCATGAACGGACTAGAACATCATAAGCAACGATATGATGAATGACACTCGTGACATACCTTGCACTTGTGGGCGCGAGGAGGCAGAAGCGGACGTGCTACGTTGTTCATTCCACATGCTGTCTTCACTGATTTCGCTGGGATACCGACTGAGTGGACTGCATATGCTTGCCGAGGAGAGGCTCTGGCTGGAAGCACTATGGGCGCGCATGGTGATATTGGGGACAAGCAGTCGACCTTCGGCACCTGGCTTTACCAGAGGCGTTTCTCGACGGCGACGGGAAGATGTCGATGTCGGGGACGGAGGGTGTGAGGGTGCAGTGGAAGAAGTATTGGATGGGAAGAGTGCGGAGCGCGACTCGGAGCGGCGAGACAGGGGAAGCGAATACTTGGCATAGAGTTCGTCCGTGTATGACTGACTGGACCGAGACAAATGCGATGATCGAGACTGCGCAGGGAATGAGGACGATGCAGCAGTGTCACTGGACGTCCACTGGACGCCCCTGCTAGAAGTCGCAGCGAAAGAAATTTTACTGGGAGCAGCGGTGTTTGCGACGGGGTCTGAACGGGGACAGAAGAGATATACAGACTCGCGCCAGGCATCACTGCCGTCTGTCCACCCGGGAATAGGTTTCTGAGGGGGAGGCAGTTCATTTCGTGGCGTAGGACGCTTGGTGGCAGGGTCTGCGCAAAGGGCAGCTTGAATACGTTTGGCGGCCATCATGACACCACCCTGATAAACATTGCGGAATTCGGGTTCAGCCGGAGGGGCGGGTTGTACAGGGAGAATAGGTGGCGGTGGGGGCATTGGTGGGAAGTCGTATATCGCGGCAAGGGTGGCAATGCTGGGTGAAACGGAGACACCGTCAGATGAGGAGGAGAGACACGAGTCGAGTGAGGAGCCACTGCTGGACTCGTCTTCTGAGTCACAAGGGAGGAAGGAGGCATGTGGGACAGATGGAGGAGAGGCGCGGTCCGGATTATAACTAATGGGGAGGGCACCACTGAGTCTGCTTAAATCTGCCATTCTGCAATCATCGGAACAGTAGAGTGGGATGGGTCCTTGATCGATGACGGTGCGAAGTTTGGTAGGCGGAGCGGGTTGAGGGGCGTTTGGTTTTGCGCGTACGGTGCCCTGTACGAGAGCGCCCTGCTTTGCGCGTATGGTGCCGGTCTTGGTTCTGGACACACGGGCGGGGGCGTCGGGTTGGGCTTTTGGGGCTGGAGAGAGTGAGAGAGGGAGGCGAACAATGAGGAGGAACTTACAAGAAGCAGCGTCGTCAGGAGGAGGGACTTGTACAGTGATGCGTTTTGGCATGATCTGCCTATCGCAGGCGGGACACCAGGACTCGTCGTAGTGGAGGTCCATTGTGGGGAAGGGGATGGGTGGACGGGGATATATAAAGGGCAAGAACAAGGGACGTGAGACAAACAAAGAAGAATGGAAGTGGATAAACGACAATAAACCTGCCACACGGGATGGAAGATGGGTGGTAGTCGTTGGTGGCGGCGAGGAGAGGGAGAGGCAGGGATTGGACAGCGAAAGCGAAAACACCGTCTTAATATTTGATTCGCTGGTTCGCATCGCATCCTTTCCTTTTCTGGAAATACACGCTGAATTTTGCGTCCCGAAATTCCCGAAAATGCGCCTTCTCTTTTTGCAAATTCCGTTATTACCTCTGATTATGTCATCACACATCTCCATCGGCAAGCCAACCGCGGAGCCTCGGGCGGCGCATGCGTACTAATTAGGCAGGTCCATGCTGTTATGCTGATGGCACCGCGTTACACCGTGTTACGTCCTCTCGAAATCCCACACCAATGGCCCTGCCGCCTTCCCCGTCTGGCAATCGGCCCGCCCACCAATCACACACCCCACCGGCATCTCCCGCCCCTCGGCACACCCCGCCGCGATTTCCCTTCCCCGCCCACCCCTGCCTTGATCCCGGTCTCTCAGATCCCACGTGTGCCGCATCGACATGAGTTCCCGCAATCAGTTCGCCTGTGTCCGTTGGCATCCCCACTGCCAACACCTCCCACCTCTGCGATCGTGCCTTGTCATAGCCAGCGCATCCTCATTTAGCTTTCCCATGTCTCAGCAATCATTCACATAATGGCGTTGTGGTGAAACCTCCCGACATGGACGGGAGTTACAAGTTACAATAAAAATACACATTGTCACCACTATACCTTCCATTAGCTTGCAGCATTCGAGGTGATATTAAGAGTCTTACGTTCATTGCAAGCCTTGTAGCTTCCGAATGAGTCTGTCCTCCTTTTTCTGCTCGTACATCGGACTAATTGACCGCAAAAGTTCGTCGATCGACTCATGTGTTTCTCCTTCGTCAGCCTCGAAACACTTGTTCAGCGACCATAATTCAGAGAACAATGTAGATTTTACCCGATAGCCTCGAATGTCTAGGTGCACTCGAATGACTGTGCCCTCCAACAATGTCACAACGGAGGAGGCCTCTTGGGCCACACACTGACTTGTAACTTCATACCGGATCAAGCCAAACGATTGCTCCGAGAGTGCACGGTCAAGTTCGTCACGATAGAACGAAGATGGAGAAGTTATGTCGGCAGAGGCCTGGAAATTGCGGCTGCATTCCGAGTCTTCTGTTGAGATATCGTCGTATAGCATCGCCATCCAGCAAGGGGAGGACTCCATCTCATACGACAACCGAAAATTCGAGTCCATGAGTGTAAACTATTTCTTGTGAAAACGAAATAGCAGCAGTTCACTGACAGGTATTACTTACTTGGATCTTAACCCTGTTATTGCAACCCGTAACGGCCAGCAGGGTTGGATTTATCTTCATATATGCGACCTGAGCCGGCTATTGCCGTTACCCCACCGTACCTTCGAGCGACGGCCTAAATCATCGTCTGACTTGTGCTACCCAAAGCTGGGATCACGATCGCCAAACTCCATCCTGCATCGAGCGTGCTAAAAGGCCCGTGTATTTATCCACCGCTTGGCTCGCAAGTCGTTTGCAGATTGGATCGTTATCGTTCAATGTGAAAAAAAATTGCTTGCGACAAGCTAACAGGGCCGGCGGCCTCGATGAGATCCCCACGAGGAAAATGGAATTCGGATACAAGGGATATCATGTGGGGAACAACTTATCACATGGGCTATCAGCAGTGCCCTAAAAACTCTGATTATGCCAGTTGCAGGTTGGCTGCAATCGGACAAGTGGTGGGAGTGGGTAAGACCGCCTGGGGACGCATGAGAGTAACGTGGGCCAAGGATCACCGGAGTCGTTACGTCCCAGTAAAACGCTTTGCCTCCGCAACACCACAGGTCTGTAATCGGGTACCTACAGATTTGGTTTCATCCCTGTATATATTAGCATGTCATCTTGACAACTTTCTAGACCAACGCGCAAATTTTGCAGGGCAGTCACTAAGCGATTAAGGTTTTCTCCGCCGCGATATCGCACCGGGGAAATTTGCAAGTGCCATTTTAGGGCCGCCTTCAAGCTGAGCGCCAACCGTCGTCGCTGTGATTGAAACCCGCCACACCACACGCGTTCTATTCGTCCAAGTTTCAAACGCTTTTTCAACCTTATCGATCGGCGGACATGGACGTGGTCAAGGCAGTGGAAACTTACATCACAAAATTGGTGGCTACTCCTCCAGCTATGAAGGTGCTCCTTCTTGACTCGCACACGGTAAAGTCTCAAGGCTGTCCGACCCACATTGCCATACGTTAACTTTTGTGTCAGACACCGATCGTCTCTCTCGCCTCAACACAGTCTACCCTCCTTTCTCACCAGGTGTATCTCACCGATCGAATTGACAACAGGCTGCGCAACCCGATGCCTCACATGAAATGCGTCTGCTTTTTACAACCTAGCGAGGACAGCATTGAAGCAGTGTGTGCAGAGCTACGCGAGCCCAAGTATGGCGAATATTACCTCTGTCAGTGCGTGGGTTCTTTGGCCTCTCCAGTGTTCATGCTAATTTTTCATTTATCGGTTAGATTTTAGCAATGTATTGAGTAAATCTTCAATCGAACGTCTCGCAGAGGTAGATGAATTTGAGGTGGTGCATGAAGTGCAGGTGGGCAGTTATCCATTCTTTGCACAGTGGAGCTAACCTTTCCAAAGGAATACTTTGCCGACTACGCCCCCCTCCTGCCTTGTTTGTTCTCTCTTAATCACTTGCCTGCCGTCAACGGACCTTTGTACGGGTCATCGCCCAACAGCTGGGATAACAATGCTTTAGAACACTGTGTGCAAGGAATCGTAGCTGTTCTTCTTAGCTTGAAGAAGAAACCAGTCATTCGGTACGAGAAGATGAGCGGTATGGCAAGAAAATTGGCTAATGAAGTCCAGGTGAGTCCCCTTTTCTCATTTCATCCTCCTATATTCATACAACCGCGAAGCATCGCGTGCAAGCGGAGTCGGCGTTATTCGACTTCAGGCTTACGCAAGTAGCACCACTTTTATTGATCCTTGATCGGAGAAACGACCCTGTCACACCTTTGCTGTCTCAGTGGACATATCAAGCCATGGTCCATGAACTTCTCGGCATCCAGAATGGAAGAGTTAACCTCAGTACGGTTCCTGATATCCGGCCTGAACTTTCTGTACATTCGTTTTCGCTGGATACACTTCCAATCACCGCTCACACGTTTGATAGGAAATTACTCTCACGACCTCCACTGATCCGTTCTTTCAAGCGCATTACTTGGCTACATTTGGTGATCTCGGAACTTCGCTGAAAAATTATGTCCAGTCTTATCAATCACGTTCACTCGCTCAATCTCCCTCGGCTATCAATTCGATATCTGATATGAAGCATTTTGTAGAGGAATATCCCGAGTTCAGGAAGTTGGGTGGGAATGTCAGTAAACATGTCGCCCTTGTAGGGGAGCTCAGCCGGTTGGTTGAGAGAGACCACCTCCTTGATGTTGGTGAAATCGAACAAGGCCTTGCAACAAGCTCAGGCTGTGATTTCAAGGTTCGTACGAGTCTCGAAGTCTTTGTCACCATTCGTACCTTTGAGCATATAGACCGTCCAAGCCCTTGTTGCGAATAATACGGTGCCCGCTTCGAATAAACTTCGAGTTGTCATTTTATATGCGCTACGCTACCAGAAGACACAAACGAATAACATCGCCACGCTCATTAGCCTTCTACTATCTAATGGTGTGTCACGAGAGGATGCAAGGGTAAATACACTATTCTCTTGCCGAATATTAAATTGATTTTCGTAAAGCTTGTATATGTTCTTTTAAACATTGCTGGCTCCGATCAGCGGCAAGATGACTTATTTTCGACGGAGTCGCTATTAGCCAAGGGTAAGTCTGCGTTGAAGGGTCTCAAGGTATGTCACATTCATTTTGTGACTGGCATGTGCTGACAGGTAGCACAGGGTGTCGAAAATGTCTACACTCAGCACATACCACACCTCTCGCAGACATTAGAGAATTTGTTCAAGGGGCGCTTGAAGGAGACCAGCTACCCGTTCCATGAGAGCTCGGGTACAAACCTTGCACTGCAACGGTATGAAGTAATGATCCTGCTGAATGTCATGCGTTGACGATTCCCTCAAGGCCGCAGGATATCATCGTATTTATGATTGGCGGGACGACGTACGAAGAAGCTAGGGCAGTTGCTCTGTGGAACCAAGACTCTACTTCGACAGGAACGCGGGTGCTGCTGGGTGGTACATGTGTCCACAACTCGTCAAGGTATTTCCCGTTATTCATCCTCGCTCTGACTCAGTAATGACTTCGGTCAGCTACTTGGAGATGGTCCGTGCTGCCGCAGAAGGGTTCTCCGTTTCAGTGTACGAGCCGCCGCCAGAATCAGCGTTAAATGCGCCTTCACTAAACCTCAATCTGGGCGGTGTCAATGTCAGCCTTGGTGGACCAGGTGGCTCGGGCGTGTACAGAACGAGCTCTGATAATGTTGGTGTGCAAGCAGAAGGGATCAGAGATGGCGTCCGCACCCTGTTTGGCAAGGTGAAGCAGGGAGTGGACAAGATAGTCTTGTGACGGGTACCCGGCACGGTTATAACTGGCTACTATGTACTAGCCTTACGATACGGGGAATGGCTCGCTTCCTTCCGGGTCATGTGATGTGGAAGAAACGACCACGTTCTCGGTTTCTCCTTCTAATATTCTACAACAAGCTGCCCTCGACTACTGTCCTTGAACGCGGTCTGGTGCGATGGCAAAGGGATTTTTAGCGGGCTTCAAGGGAATTGATGCCTTTGGGAAGGTAAATTATCACTTTTGCTACATTGTGACACGTCAGTTTACCGCGCTTCTATGGCTAGACCACAGAAGATGTTAAAGTGAAGACGCGGACGGGCGCTCTCTGTACGCTCGACTACGTCTTTTTTTATCACGCCCACTTATATCTTCTGCGCTCACAGTGACACTCATTTCAGCTTGTATTATATTGGCTTTCACAACTATGGAGTTCTTCGATTACAGAAGAGTCGGAGTCGACACCTCCATAGTTGTCGATCGAAGTCGCGGACAAAAATTGAGCGTAAAATTGAATGTGACATTCCCACATGTTCCCTGTTATCGTGAGTGATGCGTGTCGTCTACGTCTTTTCAATGCTGAGCGTTCAATTGTCGAACATTTCTTGGGTGCCCAATGAATTGTCATTAGTGCTCAGTCTTGACGTTATGGATATTTCTGGGGAACAACAACGCGACATTTCCCACAACATTGTCAAGAAGCGGCTCACCAAGGCTGGTGTGGACGTACCCGGACAGCGCGGCGGGGACCTACGAAATGAGATTGACAAGTTGGCAGAGAAGCGTGGGTCTGGGTACTGTGGGTCGTGTTTCGGCGGTATGGAGCCTGAGAGTGGATGCTGCAACACTTGCGAAGAGGTCAGGAAGGCATACTCGGATAAGGGTTGGAGCTTTAGCAATCCCGATGAGGTTGAACAGGCAAGTTGAATACTTTCCCGGTGAACGCTGACCTGTTGACGCTCGTGTGTCAGTGCGTTCAAGAAGGGTGGTCGGAGAAACTCAAGGACCAAGCGGAAGAGGGCTGCAATATCTCTGGACGCATTCGAGTGAACAAAGTTATCGGCAATATCAACATATCCCCAGGCAGATCATACCAAACAAACAGCCGGTATTTTTATGATCTCGTGCCATACCTCAAGGATGACAAGGCGATCCATGACTTTTCTCACACTGTCCATGAACTCTACTTCATGGCTGATGATGAGTATAACCCAACCAAGTCGAAGATTGGAAAGGAGATGAGGAAGCGCATGGGAATTGATGAGAGCCCTCTGGACGGATATGAAGCCAGGGTTCGTGTATCGGTGATACATTTGCGAATTCCGGCTAAGTTGATTCATTTTCAGACCACCAAGTCTCAGTATATGTTCCAGTATTTCCTCAAAGTTGTCTCGACGCAGTTTAGGATGCTCGATGGAAAACCAGTGCGTAAAATTTTATCGGAGAGCACAATTACTTACTGCGTTTGTAGATCAACACGCATCAATACAGCGTAACTCACTTTGAGCGAGACTTATCGAAAGGTGTAAATGAAAATGGCGAGCAGGGTGTTTACACACACCACGGTTCCATGGGAGCACCAGGTACGCGACCACAAGTAGTTTACGGGGCGAGTGAATCTGAGTCTCTCCATAGGCGCCTTCTTCAACTTTGAGATATCACCCATTCTTGTCGTCCATTCCGAAACAAGGCAATCATTTGCTCATTTCCTCACATCGTGAGTTCCGCCCCCTGGTTAATCTGTCTTGCTTAGCTCTTGACCAGGACATGTGCTATCGTGGGGGGAGTACTGACTGTAGCTGCGTTGTTGGATAGCGTGTTGTTCGCAGCTGGGCGCAAGTTGAAGAAGGGCAGCGTCACGAATGGAAGTACAAAAGTGATATAGTGAGACTTTTCGCCTGTGCATTCGTTGACTATCTATTCTGCTTGACGCCAATGGTTCTCGGGCATGAACTAAGAGTGGAGGGAGTTCTCCTCAACCAATTCACCCTCCATGTCTGCACGTTTAATTCTGCCCAACTCCTTTTCTGGCTCCTCACTTTGAACAGGCCACTTAGGCTTTGAGTGGGGCCAGAGGTCGCCCTCGGTGATGTTCTAGGACATTGAGTCTACAACTGCAACAGGAGGCGCTCGAGAAGGGTACCTTTGGTGGGCTGTGAACAAAGTCATCGTGCATGTTGTGGTGTACAGTCTTTGGACGAGAGACTGTCTGGAAGGGCTTTTTAAAGGTCTGGTCTTGGTCCGTGCGAGCTGTGCCAGCCTTGCGAGCGTCTTTGAGCATTTGGTGTCGGTTGAAGAGTGATGTCATTGTCGTAGTTCGGAAGTTGCCGAAATGTGTTGATCTCCAGTCAGAATGAGCAAGACGCCCTCCGCCATCTTGTCCGACGCACTCACCTCCTTCAACAAAGCCGCGACACTTGCCGTACGCGCAGTCACACACCGCTCAGCTGCGTGCTCACCAATAACTCGTAGTTCACCACTGCACAAGACCAGGCGCACAAAGACGTCGCACAAGCAACCGCGGAGGCACGCGAAGCGCGTAGAGAACGTGATGAGGCGGTCGATGCTCTTCACACACACAGGCTTGAGGAGCAAGCTTGGAAACAAGAGGCTAGTGAATGGAAGGCTGCAGTACGCGAATACCCTTGTTCTGCACGTTCTTCTGTCTCACGGCCGCACACAAGGCAAACCAAGCCGACCTAGCTGTATGGTCCTTTTCCTTTGCCTCTGACACGTCCCCGACTGCCCACCTCCGATAGATACAACATCATCTCGAATCCATCGCTCAGCTACGACAAGAAGCCAACCAGTGGAAGAATCAGTGTCTTCGACTCGAGGAGACCTCGAGACAGGAGGCAATCAGCTGGAAGGAGCAGTTTCTTCGCGTAGAACAAGAACGTTCAAAGCTTGCTCAACGAGTGGAAGAGCTCGTGACAGAGCGTCTGGCTTCCGTATGTCTCCTCAAATTCTATGCCACGCTCCCTCTAAGTGTGTGTAGAGCGGACATACTCAGGCATCGATCCTACCGTATACTCCTTTGCCAAGGTATTCCGTTGTAGGGGACTTGTCCGCATCTGCACGCTTACAGCGTGCCTCCGCGCTCGATACTTTGAGTCCGAGTCTGCAGGAACGTCCTCTAACGAAACCTTCATCTAAGATGGTCTCAGGTGCAAGTCGGGCTCGCCCGGGTCACGCCTTGCAACTCCCGACGCCATTATCAGAAAGCCAGCGCAGTGCGCGCTCAAGAGTCGTACAAGATACTGCACCCTCAGTGTCACAGCAAGGGTCGACTCCAAACGGTACGCGTCAGGTAGTTGTACGTCGCGTTCACGCCGTCGTAGAGGTCCCTGTAAAGGAAGAAAGCCTCGATCGAGACATGGACGCGGACACAGCCACTACAACTGCTGCCACGAATCCCGCGTCGACCTCATCGTCAGCACCTGAATCTGTTGCCACGTCTCAGCCTTCAAATGCTCCCATGGTCACTGAGCTTATCAACACAGCTCCGCGGGCTAAACGGAAGGCGTCCGCGAAGCGGTCCTACGTTGAGATCGATGACGAGGAATCGGGACGAGATGATGGCTCCAAGCGAAGCGATATAGAAGATTATCAACTTGTTTCAGACGGCGATGACGAATTGTTAATGGGCACCGAGGTCGGTAAAGCCTAAGGCGTGGAATACCTAGTGATGCTGACGGTACATTCACAGACGAACCGGAAAGAAGTTTATGGCATGAAACGTGTTCCAAAGATCAATTCCCTCCAGAAGTCAGCCCGCCCTCTTACCGTGGCCAAGAAACGAAAGGCTCCTGCTGGCACGGGTACGAAGAAGAATCGGCCTTCTGCTCCTTTCAAGCCATGAGTTCGTTTGCTATCTCTTCTGGAATGGAACCTTCCTACGTGTCTTATCCGCATTATTTATTCTGTTATCCACGATTGATCTATCTTTACTGTCTCACTATGACACGTGTATTCAAGGTTCCTATATGGTATCGAAACCTGATTCGATAGAATCGTGGTCTCAGTTACGTCTTCGGATGGCATTTTCTCCAACAAACTCGTCGAACCACTTGAATATTTCGTAGTGCCACTTCAAGCTATTTCCGGCATTCAGCACCCAATGATTTTCATCTGGGAAAATCACCAATCGGCTAGGAACCCCAAGTCTATTTCAAGAGGGTTCATACATATACCAAAGAATCGATGTGAAGGACACGTACTGTTGCAAGGCGTGCCACACGGCGATGCCGTCGCCCTCGGGCAATCGGTAATCTTTGCTCCCATGAATGATCAACTGTGGTGTTGACCATTTACTAACGGTGTACGCTGGACTATGTCTATATTGGCGATCTATATGAACCTAGAATTCCCCAACGGTTTGAAGCGGGAACATACTTGCGAGACAATTCAAACGATTTTTTTTCCCAGGGACGTCCTCCCCATTCATGGTTAAACTAGTTTGCTGTCAACAGGGTCTGATCGATCAGACGGGGACGTGCACGCACGAAAAAGAGTTCGTCAGTCGCATAGCCGTTGTACGTGGTATCAAAGACCTAGCATAATATCGTCAAAACGACGGTGATGTGATAAACGAGTAGACTTACACCATCATGACACACCAACGCCTTGAAGCCGAAGCCGAATTCAGGGTTTCCTTGAATCCAACTGGGGAAAGACGGTGATCAACGTAGGTTCGAGACTAAGAGTGCAAACTTACTTGATAGCGTAACCACCATAGCTGGCCCCAGCAGCGACTGCGCGTTCAGGGTCGATCTAGTCGTGATGTAAGATTGACCTCAAGATGACGCTCTCGAGTAGTCACCTGAGGGTAGTTCTCCAAGACGTATTTCCAGCCATTCTGAAGATCCACAAAGGGCTTTCCTCCCCAGTCTTCTTTGATTCCTTCAGTCAAGTCTAGAACGGTTTCCTTTTCGTAAGGATAAAGTATCATGTAAAGCATGCTCTCGTGTACCTTGACCGAAAGAAGTAGAACCGGTGGGGTTGATTGCCACGACCACGTAACCCTGGCTTGCAAAGACTAGCAGGCATTGGACTCCAGGGAAACGCGGCGAGGAGGTGGTCACTGACCGTTTGGATTCCAACGAGTGGACCAAGAGTCAGCCCAGCAGCTTTCAGGGCCTAGATCATCGATCACCCCGTATCAATCATGGATTGCGTCGCCTGACAACACAACAAAGCTCACCGCCGTGAATGAGCAAAACGATAGGCCATTTCTTCACATCCGTAGACTTGTAACCGGGAGGAGTGAGAATCCATCCGTGGATCCTATGCTTTGCGCCTTGAAACCAAAAGTCCTCGCCGGGGTCTAGGTGTTTGCCTTGCAGATATTCACCTGAGAAGTGAGTGATCCTGGTAAGCTGGGCCCTAGCAGGGCTCGAAGCACCCTTTTTTATGTCCGCTTCGACCAGCTGGAGATTGTCAAGAACATACGCGTCATTGGGGGACGTGAGCGAGGAAAGTGCAAAGAGAAGACGACCATTCGAAAGCACTTGCAGGCCCGAAGCAACGTGCGTGCTTGTCAGGGCAATGGGAGTATCAAACGGAGAGGCCAGTTTGGGATGCGCAGTGGACTCATTTGGCGTTGGAGGGATTGGAAGGATGAATATTTTGCCTCTGGCAATATCCTCGGCGACGCTGTAAATAAATTCACCGCTTTCCGAGAACTAAATGGGAGTTTCTTTCGCTGTATTTTACAGAATGGGACGTTGCAACATACCACCAAAGTACTTGGGGAGCGGTCCCATTCTTGCGTGATCGTGAAACTAATATTTTTTATGAGATCGTGGATAACAATCTTTGCCCTGTATTGTGCATCAGCATCGTCGAAAGAGGAACGCGCAGGCGGGATAACCTACCTGTCTGATTCATGGCCGTCCTCATCAAGCTGAAGCCAAGCTACCTTGTCGCCTAGAGGGCTAAAAGCTGGGCTATGGGTTGCACCATGCACACCAGAGGTAAGCTCTCTCAGATCGGAACCGTCAAAACCGACGAGATATATCTGGAGCTGAGTCAATAAAGAGACGAGAAAAGATGGGAGCGGTCACACATTCTGCTTTGTGTGAGTTGCTTTCTGAAGCACAGGGTCCTTTGCGGTCAAGATGATCTGACTGTTTGAGATGTCGAAATCATCCGTTTCACCAAAAGGCTCTACGGGAGAACTCTGAAATGTGGCTGGATGGGTTCGTGATCTACCACAGTAGACAGGTAACATACCAACTCAGTTCCCGATAAAACGTTAGTGAAGTCGCCACCAAGAACGAATTCCCCGCTATCCCTGTGCAATTGCACGGTAAAGAGAGACTTGTGTTTGGGACCAACCCAAGTGTCCCATTGGCGTTCAAAAGTCTTATCGTAGACCAAAGCGGAATTGCCGCGGTTGTCGTACTTTTCATCATTGTCCTCGACAGCCTTCAGATCACCGTCCGCGTGAACGTAAGCGGAGAAGACGAGGACGCCAGCCGAGTGGGCGTAACGGAAATCAGCGGCAGTGGTGACGGGGATTAAGCCGACGGAGATGGGATCGCGGACACTGATTATGCCTCCAGTGAATGCAACTGAAATAGCGAACAATTCTTGTTTCTTGTTCTTATCTGAACCTGTTTCGACGACATGCGCGATGGTGCGCGAGTCCAGCCAAAAGCCGTCCCCTCCATCGGGAAGGGGGATATTATGTGGCTTTGATCCAGGTGCGATGTGTACAATAGCAAGAAACTTGTGTGTTCTGTGCGAAACTGAGTAGGCAGGAGAAGTGGATCTGTTGCACTCACTTGCGATCTTTGAAAGAGTACGTGCTGGTGGGGATGAGGGCCAAATCACCGGCCGGGTTGGCGAGAGGCGCGCCCGGCCTAGGCAAGGAGAGCATGTCCTGCGGGGAAAGACTGTCAGGCGATGCTTTGAGAGAAAATTCGGTTGGCATGGTCGAGGATGAAGACAAGGTCGAAATCTTATAGCAATCGATCCGAATCGGTACAGTGTCTACTACACCTCGTCCATCTTCTCGTCCTCGTCCAATTGGTTAAATACGCCTGTGTTAGAGTCCCACCGTGCTTTCAGCCTCACCCTAAACACCACCATTTTCTCCCCAATGAGTTTCAGCAGTTGGGCTTGCTCGCTCGTGAGCATTTTGCCCTCGTCGCATATCTTGTGCGACGTTTCTAGCGTGGGCACACCCCTTTTTAATGTGGTAGACAGGCCCAGTTTACGCAGTTGAGGCTCTTCGTTGTGTGGGAATGGCTCTGGGGGGTCCGAGTGCACCCGCATCACAGGGCCAGCTGGGAGTGTAACTGTCCGGCTGGCAACGTTGCCTGTCCGTGCAAAGTCGGCTTGTTGGAAGTCCTCGAACCATTCGATGACCTCCTGGGGCTCTGTGTCGGTAAACAATAGACCGACTTGGCCTTTTACTTTCTGGAGGTCGTCAGTCGCACCTAGAAACTGGGCCGAGACGACATGCCTCGGCAAGCCTATGCAACCCCGGTCGATGCTCTTCTTCTGGCGTGTTTCCAAGTGCTTTTGCCATCACTGCAGCCTTGCCAAAGAATATCCGCGCCGAACTTGATGTTCGTGTCAGAGAAAACACATGGTCAAGGCGTGCCTCGACTCACTCTCTCCAGAGATTGCGGACGGTTTTCAGGTGCGCGTTACGCATTGCACCGACTTCGAATAGCCAGCAGTACTTCCATTTTTCTGCGCTTTGTTGAATCTGTTGAGGACATTCGTTGGGACGATGGCCACGATCGACCGGGTTGTACGCACCTCGTTCAGAAGCTCGTTTTTATGTTCTCTGGTCTTTTTTGAGACCTTTGTGAGTGATACTGGTCGCGTGTTAGTGCTCGAAAATCAACGCTGGTTTCTTGATCTCACCGAGTTTTGCGCGTTTGGACTGGGGCATATCACGAGAGGTGGATTTTCAAGTCCGCCCTACATGTCGGCCGTCTCACCTGTGGAGCTCACCTCCCTCGAGCAAATCCTCCTCAATACCTCTGGAAAAGTCTCCCTTCACAACAGATTTCGTGCTCTATTTACCCTCAAATCTCTCAAAAGCGACGATGCAGTGGCGATAATATCCAAAGGTCTCGTTCATTCACTTCATCTCGTCGTGACCCAACCCCGCCATCACCAGGCTTTGATGATCCTTCTGCGCTTTTGAAGCATGAACTGGCCTATTGTCTTGGCCAAATGAAAAGGACGTCTGCGTTGCCCATTCTTGAGTCCGTTTTACGGCGACTAGATGAGGATCCAATGGTCCGGCACGAGGTATGTTCAAGCTACCTCCTCGAGCTCTTCTGCAACGACCATCTTGCAAGGCAGCGGAAGCAATGGGTGCGATTTCCTCCACAGAGTCAATCGCGGTCCTGCGCGAGTATATTTCTGATCCAAATCGGAGTGTGCGCGAAACATGCGAGATCGCACTCGCAAAGATCGACTGGGATATCTCAGAGGAGGGAAAGACGTCCTCAGACACTGTACCGTGAGTTTGTCCGTGTCTATTTCTCCTCTAGATGTTCATCCGGGAATGGTAGAATATATACCTCGATCGATCCCGCTCCACCATCTTCACACCTCCTGTCTGGGCAGCCCAAGCCGGACGATGTAACAGAAGCATCCGTACCATCACTCAAAGAAAAATTGCTCAATACTGGACTGCCACTTTTCGAGAGATACCGTGCGATGTTTGCCTTGCGTAACATTGGGACGCCAGCTGCGGTAGATGCACTCGCAAGTGGTTTCTCTGATGACAGCGCTCTTTTCAAGTAAGTAAAGCACGGTACTCGATATTCTGTTATTGAGATGAGAACAGGCATGAGATCGCATTTGTGTTTGGCCAGCTGCTATCGGCTCATTCTGTGCCATCCTTGATCAAGGTTCTTCAAGACACAGATGAAAATGAGATGGTGCGACACGAGGCAGCAGAAGCTCTAGGTGGTATTGCAACACCCGCAGTCCTTCCCCACTTGAAGGAATGGATGACACGGGAGGATGCGCCGACTGTCGTCCGCGAGAGCTGCCAAGTTGCGATTGACATGTGGGAGGTAGGACTTGGTATTCATACAGAATGCTGTGTGTTGATCTTTTGATTTCAGTACGAAAACTCTGGCGAGTTCCAGTATGCGAACACGCTTGAGACTGTGCGCACCACTGAGCCTGCGGCCGCATAAGACCAGCAGGGAAGTTGAATCTTGAGGTTGTATGTAGAGTGATAACATGGACATGTGGTGGTCGTCCATTCAGTGGCCCACTTGAAAGTCAGTTTAGCCGAGTGTGATAATCGAGTGTCGCTTGGACAAGTACCAGCAGCATGGCCGACTGCGCCATTCTCGCCGTCGCATCAACGACGCAGACGGTCTTTGCCCTCCTTCAAAGCATGTCGTCTACCTCGGAATTCGTGTAGAAACTAACAGGGAATGGTAGGACTCGTCAAAGATGTCGTCCTGGATGAGCATCCCGCTGTGCCGTGGACGATCGTGAACAAGTACTACACTGCGGACGTCAAGTTCCTCGTCCACTCGCTCTTTTCCTGGGCTTCAGTACAGCACGAGGTGTCGGCCCCTGCTCTCTTGTTCGTTTGGAATAGAGGAGAGGTACACATTCACCTTCACCTCCACCTCTTATTTACGTCACATAGCCTTACCGTGACCAGATACACGAGCTCGCCCAACACACGTCGAGGCACGGGTTCGAGGTCGCCCTTGCCATCAGACTTTCTCCAACTGGCTCCACTTTTCCCACAGAGATTGAGGATGACGAGGGTATAGATGTCTATCTGTCTTCCAAAGGCTTCGAGTTTGTCGATGTCCAGGACATCGAGGGTCCTGTGTCCAACCGTGCCGGTTAGTTTCCCCCCCTGCGCCGTGCGCTTGTTTGATCTTTCCACACCCAGGCATCCTTGGGATACCTCGGATTATTGATGCGTTGAGCACTATCATGTGGCCGTCCATGGTTCGCCGAGGCGCAGTCCAAACGAATCCTGGTATTCCCTCTGACGACTACCACGATCTTGCACGACTTGTCGGAGAAAAGATATCCGGAAAAGACCGTGATCGTATGCAGCAGGAACTTGAAGAACTCGAACGTTGGCTCGACGGTGACGATGCAGATACCTGCTCTGCTCTCGGTGACGAGGTCCCGTGGAGCACCGTCGTCACTCCGGGAACTTTGTCACCTTCCTCGAGTGGTTTTCTTGAAAATTCACGGCCTACTACTCCCAAAGTAGGCTTCGATGATGACTTCACTTCCTTTGTCTCTGCAAGCACCACTGGTACTTTTGGCGTCTCTTCAGCGAGTTTCTCAACGCTGCCAAGATTTCCACCTCTCGCATCCACGAGTTTCGGTTCCACCTTTAGCTTTGATTCTCCTTCGTCCGCTCGCTCGACTCCCATCTTGGATGAACATGCGAGCTTGGGCGCCGACCGGTTGACATACGGCGGATCTTACAAATCTCTCGGCTCTGTCTCTGACTTTGGCGACTTGGACAAGGAGCCCGCCGATGTAGAACCATCATCCAACAGTAATAATGGGCAAGGCGAAGATATGCTGTCACCGATAGAGATCGCAGATCAGTCGCACAGTATTTTTGGTAGCGCGCCTCTCGCACTCTCGCCGGTACAGGAGCAAGGGGACGGGAGCTTCCAGCCACTGAGCGCTTTCGGAAGAGCGCCGCTGCAAAGCTATCCAGGTGGAGAACCTGATGTGGAGATGACGGACGCCAATCTTGAGCGCTTTGACTTGCAGGGGGTGTTGGGCGCACTCCAGGGATTGAAGGAGGAGATTTCCGGGATGCCAGATCAGGAGAGGAGAAAAGCTGCAGCTAGGGTGGCTTTGGGCCTTGCATACGGGCTCGATCCACATTCCGAGGATCCCGTTTGATGTGTGAGGGAACATGGACATGTTTTTTGACTCGGTTATATCCCAGTGTGTAGAGTACAGAGTAAGGCGTGCAAATGTAAAAGAAAATCATTCCACACCTTCATCCACTTGTTTCGCATTGCCAGTCTCGTCTCTGACGCCGCCTTCTGCAAAGCTCATGATTCCCGCCAAATCCAACTTTGAAACCACGTCCTCGGCCTCTGCCACGTCCATCTCTGCAAGCACCCTGTTAACTTCTTCCAATGTCCCAACTCTCAGGGCTTCCTTGAGAGCGTCACTGAATCCCTCAAAGACCGTCCACCGCAACATCAGTGCCTTGCGCACTTCCTCGATGTCCAAATACTCCGCTTCAGAACCTTCGAGGACGAGGTCTTCAGGCGGCGGACCGTCCGGCACGTTGAAGCTGATGGTGGAGCCCGGGTTCTCAGGGACGAGCTGAATTTGCTCTTTTTGCGAAGTAGAAGGGGCTGTCTCGGCTGCAACGGCGGCCACACGGGTGACCAGGTGAGCATAGGTATCCTCGACATCCTTGACGAAGATGGGGACGGCGCGTTTATCGCCCGCAATCATCCTAAAGTCGTGATGGCGACAATGATCAGTGCTGGTGTGATCGCGTTCAAGAGGCAAGCGCCCACTTCTGGAAGAACACCCTCACTCCGTCGCGACCCAATTTATCACAGTATTGCAAAAGAAGGCTTTGATGTACGCATTGCTTGGCGTATTTTCCACGTCCGTCTGACTCGGCTTGGAAAGCTGCGACGAGGAGAGCGTCGGATGCACCGGGGATGACGACATCGCGATTCTCCTGTATGAATGCAAACGATTGGGCATAGTCCCATAGTGACAAGCGGGAAAAGCGGGCGAGGGATGGAGTGAGTTCTGGCAGATCTTCGGATTGCTCGTTGTCATTGGGGGCATCGGCGTCGACGGGAGGAGCTGCGTGGGTAGAAGAGGCGGTGGGGTTAAGCACTTCGTAGGTCGTCGTTTTGGTAGTCGTCGTTCTTTTGGCTTCCGAGGCCGTATCGGTGATCGCGTTCTTGATCGGTGGTGGGGCGGGTTTGGGAGGGACATACTGGGCACAGCGTGAGGACCGAACAAGCTGGATGAAGAACAAGATATACTTTGCTTTCCCAACCCTCGTGGATGTCGTCGCTGGTGATGTGCTTCTTTTGTTCCTTTATTTCTGCATCGAGATCGATCTGTAGCTTTTGTGTATGCTCTGCTAGTTGGGCAATGTGTTTCTCCACGCCATCCAGGATCGCTTTCTCCTGTTCGTCCTGGGGGAGAGACTTGGCGCCGTCATAGATCTGGATGAGCAGAGACAGGAGCATGGCGTCATATGTGGGCTGGTTCTTTGCATTGGTTGGAGGTGCTGCGTCGGATGGTTTGGACTGGAAACGATCGACGACATACTGGAAGAAAGGGAGGCCCGTCAACGATTGTCCAGCCTCTGCCTCCTCTGCGACATCGCTGACAACGGTGGCCCGTGCCCCGGCGATGCGTTGTTTGATCCTGATAAGACGTGGTTGAAGGACCTCGTTGCACGCGATCTCTGCCTTGAGTGCTTCAATCTTGTGCTTGCGGGTCTCGCGCTTTTCGTGGATGTCGCGCTGTTTCCACCGAATGAGAGAGCGTTTGTCGACGTTGGGATGGCCCTCGATGTCTGAGTCGTCCGAGAGCTCGAGTTGGTCCCACTTGGAGTAGTTGAGCGGCATCGCGGGTGTCGTGGACCAAGACTAGTCGCTTACGCGGGGTCCGTGCGAGTGGCTGAACCATTCGGGGGTCGTTCGCATCTTTGCTCTCAACACCCACCACCCTAGAACTTGTCGATGGACGCCGACGCCGAGCAACCACCGCCAACTCCAACGCTAGATGCCGACTCGCTGCGTGCAGCGGCGCTCTTGTCTAGAAAGCGCCGCAGGGTCGTTGCTGACGCACCCGCCCTGCCCCCCCGCCTTGCGCCAGAACCAACCTTCCAGCTCGACTATGGCGACAACGATTCAACAACAGTCCTAAACTCCCAGAGGCCGCCGCCGCCGCCAGCAGCCTCAGAGCCTAATCCGGGGGACATCGAGGACGGTCAAATTCGCGAAGAAGGCGAAATCAGCGACACTGAAGCCTCGCCTCCACGACGGTCACCCACTCCACCCCCGAGGTTGAGGCAACGCCCGTTTCCTTCTCAGCCCCAGGAACCTGCAAGAATTGAAACTCCCTTGGCTCTCTCTCATATTGAACCTCCAACGCCGTCCCCACTGGAACCATCCCCTGCCCAGTCATGGCAGCCAGCCAGTGCTGAACCTTTTATGCTGGAGACATCCACCTATCGAATTGACGCTCATCATGTCAGACCAGGACTCGCAAGTTGGTCGTCAATTTCATGCCAGTCCCCTTTGCTAACTTTTTTCCAGTGAACGTAAATCAATACAACGCCGCCAAAGACATCGTTCTCGACCTTCTTGGATGGGGCGTCCCTCCGGAATATTTGTTGGAGTGCGGGCTAAGCCGACATGTCATCTTTTACGTTTTTTCGGAACTCAACCTTCGCCTTCCAAGCAATTTGGACACAAGTGGGCTCATTTCGTATCCAACGCCTGAGATGCTCGCACTTATGCCAATTTCTCCATCACCATCTACGCGCTCGTTGCACTCTTCGACTTCTACGATGCCTCCTCCATCTGTCATCCCAACCCGAGTGTCTCTCGTTGAGCGCATGAGCATGGAGTTCGACGCTCGGATGTCCTCACCAGACCCTTCTCCGTACATCAAGGCCGAGCCAAGTTCGCCATCGTCCGCGGACCTCTCTAATTCCTCATTGCTCATGATAGAGCAGCAACGACGCCAGGAACTGCTTGCTCGCAAGGCTGTCATAGCCTCTCGAAGGTCTCGACAAAGTGAACCTCCCGGCTTTGCCACGCCTACTAGGGACGAGGACATTGATATGAGTGCAGTTCATGCTCAATCTGTGGACGATTTTTTGAAGTCGATTGAACCTGCACCTCCCCCCAGTACCGGGGATAGTAATAGTCAGGACCAACGTTCTTCTGTCGGCGCGAATTCCTTTTCCAGTCTAGAACACATGGATTCTGAGGATTTGATTCCTGGCCTAGTTGGCGTGCCTAGAAATACGTCCACTTCCTTGCAAAGACTTTCGCAGCAGCCCGATGCCTTTTCGGACACGGCCGTTCATCCTGAACTTCGTTTACCTGCTCTATCGGTGGACAACACTGGCTTTGCGAGCAGTGGCACAGAACAAGGTTCAGCAATATCTATGGATACGCTTGGCTCGGACTCCCACACACCTACCATTCATGGCAACCCGAGTTACCCAAGCTTTGAGGGTGATAGCAGTCATCCGCAACGCCGAGGAGTGAAGAGACCCGTAGCAGCTGACTTTGTAGACTTTGATAGCCATACGGGAACCTCGCGTGGCACCGGAAGCTCGTCTTCCAATGGCCATCCCAATGGAGGTCCTTATCCCAACTCTCTTAGACGCAAAGCCGGTAGTTTTGCTGGCATCAGTGGGATGCGCCGCTGCGTAATTGAATTGAGCGACAGTGAAGACGATGGTGACAGCCACGCGATGGGGGATCAAGTAGGGAACGGTGATATTCGGGAGTATTCCCCGGCAGTTACTACCGCACGAGTTCCGCCACGACTCACTGCGACTCCGACATTGACATCGTACTCGGGGTTGTCTGCGGTTGCGAACGGCAATACAGGGCAACCGCTACTCACAGCGGCCACCACAAATGCGCTGGCAGAAAAGGAGGAAGAGATCAAGAAAATGCGACAGCTTATCGCCCAGAGAGAGGAGTTGAGGCTGAAGAAACTTGTGGCTGTATGTTTTATCGAATCCTCGTTGAGAGGCACTTAGCATATGTTAGCAGATGTCCGGAAAGTCGACACCCCCTGCTGCTGAAATACCAACGCCGGAAGGGTCGGTGGTGGTGAAACAAGACGAAGCACGTGCCGGTTCAGTGGGTCGCAATAATTCATCGACGCAACCCCATTTACGAGATCGGGAAAACACGCACCCTTCTATCCTGGAATCGACTAGAAGACATGGTTCGTGTCATTTACTGTCACCCACCCTCGCTGGTCCGGACGTGTGCATTCCGCATTCGCTTGTCACGGCGATCTTGTACCGGTTTTGATTATACGTTAACCCTCTTTGGATTCAGGTATTTCGGTACCAGTGGCCAATGGGAACCCAGATACAGCTTGCGACAACTCGGCGAATGTTCGCACTCTTGGCATTTCTGGCTCCACCGGTGGCCGGAGTGGCATGTCAGCTCAAGAGGCATCTACCATTGGTTCTCTCTCTCGGTTTTCCGTCAGTCCGACTGCCGGCTGATATAGCTCTTTTTGCTCTCCCCCCTTTCCTCTCCCTCCTTGTGGTTTTCAATTTCATTTAATCTACGGTTATTCTATTTTCCTTTACTGTCGTTCACACCATCTTCCACTTTAATTTTCTTTCCTATTCTTCTTGGTTGTGTTGTGCGGGTTCTGATCGGTCTGGTTTCATTTTCATTACCACCTGTGGGGATTTGACTGGGGGGTTCCAGGACACGAACGATCCGGGCAAGACGGAGAGTCTGACGATGAGCAAGGTATGTTCGCCTCTACTCATCCCTGTTTTACTCTTTCCCTTGGTGCTCATAGCCTGCTTGATGATGTGGCTTCCTTAGACCTGATGGTTACTGGGGAGACACATTCCGCACTAGTGGCAAGAATCCATTTCTTTTTCATGCTAGCATGCATCTGCCTTCCTAACTTCGCCTCCTGTGTTTTCCCCTTTCCCTCCATGCGACGCCGCAATCACGCGGTTAGGTTTTGCCATCGGAAGAAGATATCCATCAAGAGTCCTTGGCCGCCGGTGATTCTGGAGTATCATCGTCGGCACAGGTGCGTGTCCAGTCCGGCTTGTTATGGAGGCCATGTGGCCTGATATGCTTATGTGTGCTGATGTAAATTGGTGGTTACCGTTGGCGATAGGTCCGGTTCCAATTACCGCAATCGCGAAATGAAGCACCTCCGCCATTATCAAGATCTGGTTTTCCATTGTACGATTCCCCTCTCTGTCGATATCCGCTCCTTCGCCCTCGATTCGGCCCGGACTCAAGTGCTGGAAATGCCTCTTTTGTCGCCTTACCGTCGATGATAACTCGTGCATCGCGAGCGAGTGCGCATAGTACCTCGCCCACTAGCGTACAATTTCCTTCCCTTATTTCGTGTGGTACAGGCGCTGTGACCTCTCACCCTTCCTCCCCTATTCCTCTGCCAGACCTCAAGGAACTGAAGCAAGCGGTGTTGCACCGTTGGTTTGCACAAATAACTGGGCGCAGTCCGGATCTTCGGGTGTGCCCCTATGAGGTGCCCGGTGGCGGTGTTTGTCGTGACAAGGACTGTGGAGAGCTGCACCTCAGTCGAATCGACAGGGAGCCGAGTGGTACGTGATGAGGCTGCGTCGATTGCGAGCTGAACGAACGAGTGCATGATGTGCTGTGCGGTTGGCTGGTTTGCAGATACGGAGGTTGCGGCATACGTCCACGGGAACCTTCCACATCCGTGGAAGGGGCGGTGTGACGTACGGGCGATCGAGATTGCGCTCGAGGGTGTTCGACTGCGTGGAGGTGCCACGGATGTTGTTGCCCGCGCCCGGGAGGCACTTGGTGGACTTGGTATACCGATGACATGACCGCTGACATGAATGGTCTCTTGCCTGGCCAGAACGCGATCGACACCCTGAGCACAGAAATTTTCTTTCTTTCAGAAAGAAACTGTTCGAGTGTCAAAATAACAGGGGAAAGGAAAAGAGCGCTGAGCGCCACGGGAGCGCTGCTCTCGACGAGGAGGATATGTTGTTTTTCTATTTTGTTTTAATTTTATATTTTGCTGTGACGTGATTTTGTAATCATCCGCGGAAAGGGGAATGAGACATTCCCAAAAGGAAATATGTGGGAGTGGTAGCTGCGGAAGCAGATTCCGGGGATTACCGGGATGTGCCTGAGTAATAGATATATACTCCGACGAGCCAAATAAACAAATACATTGGACAGTCTTTTTTTGATCGTCCAGACTGAGACAACACACGCCCCCCGTTGACACTCCCTCCCTTTTCCACCTCCTTCCAACTTCAGCGATTCCTTTTAAGGACGCCCTCCGCACCCTCGCTGACATCCCGCCCATCGTCCACAACACAACCGACGCTCCACACAGCCGTCGCACTCGACGCTCCCCTCGTCCCTCCACACGCTACATGGCCTATCGCCATCTCCCATCATCCAACAGCTCTCCATCTTATCCGTATTCCAAGCCCGCGGCTCATCACGGCCAGCAGCCTTCCCTTTCTGGCCAAACCATCCAGGACGACCCTACCTCTTCCTCCCCGACAATGCGTAAGCGCCAGCGCACCGCCCTCGATATCACCAGTCCTGCCGTGGCCGATCCTCAACAACCGCCACCCCAGCAGGCTCAGGCCCCACATCAGCAGCCCCACCTGCCCCAACCCGGCCAAGTCCCGGAAGACGGCTTTATCAACGATCAGGAGGCCGCAGAAAGCCCTGGCGATGACGACGACGACGAGGAAAAGCCAAAGGATAAGAAGGCCGGAAGGCGCAAGATTAAGATCGAGTTTATTCAGGATAAATCAAGACGTCACATAACATTCTCCAAAAGGAAAGCTGGTATGTGATCATCTTCCTTGGCCTCTCGTGTTTTTCCTGAAAATGTTGCTTCACTTTCGCAGGCATAATGAAAAAGGTATTTTCTCCCGCCCTCCCCTCGCTTATTGCTTATCTAACGCTCTTCCAGGCTTACGAGCTGTCCACCCTCACGGGTACACAAGTCCTTCTCCTCGTCGTGTCAGAAACAGGTTTGGTGTACACCTTTACTACCGCAAAGCTCCAGCCTCTTGTCACCCAGCCCGAGGGTAAAAATCTCATTCAGGCTTGCCTCAACTCCAATACCCAGGGCGGCCCTCATGGCGGTGCCCTACCACCTAATGTGCCTGTTGGTGCCCCAATGAACCGCTCTACGCAGTCGATGTCCATCCCTCCCGGTAGTACCACTAATCTCCCAGGCGGTCTCTCCATCCCGGGCGGTCCCGTCGGTGCCCCTGTTCCTACCAAAGAAGACGGTGATGAAGAGGGCGACGATGAAGTCGCTCATGGTGGCCGCACCGCTTCTACTGGAGACAAGCGTCGTCGTCGTCCCTCGACCACAGCTACCTCGGCTCCAGGTCGCACTGGACCGGGTTCCCCGCAAACACCCAACAGCACCATCCCACCCCCTCTTTCGATCCCTGGTGCTTCTCAGCACCAGGCCGCGACCCAGGCACCGCCACCCCCACAAATCTCGCTTGGTTCACCGACGAGCCCACAGCAACAACATTCCCAAGTGCCTTCATCCCCACAGTACGGCCCATCCCCGACGGGAGGCTATGCGCCCCATGGACAGCATCATGGCCACCACGCTGCAAGTCCCACAGATGCTGGGATGTATGGGGGACATATGATGACTGCACCACCATATTCGTATCCTGGACCTGGTGGGCCGGGGGGGCAAGGTGGTCAGCCCCTGGGTGGGCTTGCTGCGGCTGCCGCGCAGCACAATCACTGGGCGCCGCCCCAGGCTGGGCACTATGGGAGGAGATAATGTGTTGTTCATTCAAAGGTGCTTTCGTTGTGGAATTTCCGCGGCCGCACGGTCGGCGTTTTTGCCATGTCTCCGTCTTGTTGAAATGGGTTCGTAGCCAATTTATGCACTCTCCTCGCCTTGGTCTTTTCTGAGTTTACCTCCTTTTTTGAATTTCTTTATCCCCTTGGCCTCTTTTTTTTTTTCCTTTTTCCCTGCTACTTACACATCCACGCATTGTCCATGTTGAAAGTGTACGCTAATTGATCAATGCCTTGCACGAGGACCATCTCGTTTGATTGCTATCCCATAAACTTAGGCCAGTGATGCCTAGAGGCCGTTACATTAGAACTCGAGTATCGGAAAGACACGATTGTGGATCGACAAATGCTCATCCAAAGAGAGTAACATTTTGACGTGCGGGCACTTTCTGCATATGTATGTGGACTGTTTTATTCTTCTAGTCTATTTTTGCTTGGGATATTAACTGGGGTCGATAGGCTCGACTTCGCGGAGTGGATAATAGGATCTACTCGAGGGTGGAATACGCATCATTGAATCAAGTGTCTCATATGTCCATGCCAGTTAGAGTACTCGTCGATCATCTCGTTGTTGGGTTCAACCTCTGCCCTCTTGTGACGTGGAGACAGGCAAGTCATCCTCCGACCACTGCGCCTCCACAGCTTGCCTTGGGAGACGGCGAACGAATCAAGATTACGTACTCGGTTCACCCAAACACCGACGATCGATCGGAGCCGCTGGCAGGCTCTGGACGTTGCTTTCAAGACCGCCTGTCAAGGGTCCTGTCAGAACGGCCATCCCTGACGCCACAGCGTATAGGGTGCTGCTGTAAGGATCCGCCCGGGGAGCCGTGCTTTACAGCAACACGTAGGGAGATAAGATACCAGCAAACGTGACACAAAAACTGTGATTCTGATGCTGATAACGATGGCGACCGAACACGGAGCATGGCGATGCCACCGCGTGTCGTAAGATGCTTCCATTCGTAACTCACGTGACGGGCGAATCACCGGTCCGATAGGCTATCTATTCCAACATCGCGCTCAGCGGTCCGAATACACCCCGCAGCAGCGGGAGGAAAACACGCCTTGCGGGGCTCATCCAACGCGGGATCATCTGCCCACCACCGAGTCCTCTCCGGTGCCATGAATCCACTGCAAATCAGCCATCACATCATCCAGACGACTGCCCTCTACCCACCTAATGGTTGTGCCATCACAAAGATGCAGAAATGCACCCACAGCATTCCATACAGACCACCCACCCGCTTCCCACTCACCCGACGCCACAGCTTCTCGAACAGCAGCAGCAGCGCCTGCAGCGTGAAGAACACCACCACCAGCCAGCTGAATCCCCTCCCGAGTAGATATGCCGAGCACTCGTGGAACATGCCCGATGCAAAAAACGTTCCAAACAACATCCCGAGATCTCCCCCAATCCACCGACCGGGGAAGCCCCCATAAACAAGGAATGTCTGGCGAAGCACTTGATGCCATCGTTTTGCCCAAAAGGTGTGCAGCGAGTCCGAGATCCATGGATTATCCATCAGCGGAGGCCACATTTCCGGTGCACTGGACAAGCCAATCAGCGCAATCAACGTGATGCATCCGTGGACCAGTTCAAATCCGGCGATAATGCACGTTCCCGTCGCCAGATGTATTCCCGTCGAGAGTACATATCGTTGTAGAACAGGCAGGTCCCCCTTGAATATCGTCCCTCCCTGGGGCGAACCGACTTGCGGCACGAGCTTGATGAGTGATTCTAACGCGTCGAAAAGGATAAAGTAGTTGAACGTAGACAGAGCGGTCGCCCATACGAACGCGGTCCGCTTGCTAGGTCGGGGGTCCGTCGGGATGTGTACACCCGCGCTATATTGCCACCCAAGACCGCGAGTCGCCAGCGCGACTTCGACCGCGTCGTACAGCCAAGGTGCCACCGAGTTCCCGTTGGGTTTAGAAAGTACACCTAGTTTGGCTTCGCCCGTTTTGAGCATGCCCTCTCTCCTCCACGCCAAGTCAATAGCTTTGGCGCAAATCACTTCCGCTAGCAGTCCTAAGCACGAAAGACGTCATGTTACGCGCGAGCGTGACACCAACCACGCACCTTGTCCCCAGTTGTATATATTCAGCGCTGGTGAAGTGTACATGAATCCAAAATATGTTCCAAACGTAATGCAGACCACTAATGGTAGGAGCAGCAGTCGCAGGTAATAGGTGTCTGGGCGTCTGGAGAGATACCCCATCAAGAACAAAAGAACGAAGGGCAAAAGGAGCTGTGGGATGTGATGTGAATGTATTGGTCTGCGACGCTCGGGCTCAGGTATGACCGTTCGGTAGGCATCCTGGACGCTACGGTATAGGTTGGAACGAGAACATATCCGGGACTGGACACTTACAGGCGAACGGACGTCTGCCACATGGAGCGAGTTCGGTTCAACCGTCTTTCTCACGTACCATCAGTGATATCATGTATCGCATGCCGTTTTCACTGACCCTCTTCGGACGGTCTCTTCTTCTGATCTCCCTCGAAATTGTCGCAAACGCCGTCCTCTGGGCGTTTGCAGCGCGCTCACACGCGATCTTGGCACTTGCCATGCTGGCCTGGGTATGTTATCTAACCCATCGGTCACCTCAGCTGACGCGCCTTCATGTAGACGATCGGCTTGAGACACGGTAGACTGTCTTTTGCAACCAAGGGCGATGCTGAACGGTAGACAGCCCTCGACGCAGATCACATAAGGTCACTCGACCAGCAGTTTGATGTGTCGTATGTCGCGTCTTGTCTCGCTCTGCCTTGGGTTATTCATGTGCATGCACATAGCCACTGATTCTCGAACGCAGTGCGATCGATAATGCCACACGGGCCATCATCAATCGTGGACAGCTTGCGATAACGTGTGGACTCTTTTTCTCTCTCGGGCATAGTACGATAGTGATCGTGGTGGTATGTTCCTCCACTCGAGCGCATTCGGGGCGTTTCATTGCACTGGCGACCAGAACATTGCCATCGTGATCAGCACAAATATCTACAACAAACTCGGTGGTGTCGGTGGTGTCGGCTCGATCGTAGGTCCGTGTCGTCACTTGTCATGCTCTCCTGGTTATATGGCCACCGGTAGGGACGGCTATCAGTGGATCCTTTTTGTTTATCGTCGGCCTTGCCAATTCGATCATTCTCTGCAAAATTTTGCGTCAACGTCGCCGGGTATCCGCTCTTGCGCCATTCTCTGATCTGCATACTCACCTTGAGTAGGCCAGACATAAGCACGGTTCACAGTGCGGAGACACAAACCCAGAACCTGACCAAAATCAGAATATGCTGGTGATGCGACTACTTGGACCCCTGGTCAACTTTGTGAATCGTCCGTGGAAGGTACGCATTCTGTATCACGGGTTTCCTACTTGAGCAAATCGTTGTAGATGTATCCCGTAGGGGTGTTGTTTGGTCTGGGTGAATCTTGGACCATCCCTTCTGGATGTGGGTTCTGATTTTCTCGATGCACAGGATTTGATACTACGTCTTCCATTGCCTTACTTACGATATCTGCGCTGGCAAAATCCGGAAAGAATAATGCCCGCATAGCCTCCTCGGATGTCGTCATTTTACCTGTGAGGCCCTCTCGCTTCCTTTTCATATATCCTAGTTCATGTGCGTGTAAAGCTATTATTCACCGCAGGGATGACCTTGGTGGATTCACTCGATTCCATATTGATGCTTTACTCGTATACCAGATTCGTCGACCATTCATGGAGGATTTTTGAGCTCGGTGGTTCGTTTACGAGAACTGGCAATGCACGGCCGGCGAGCAGGACATCTGGAACACAGAACACATGTCCAATGTCGGCAAACGAAGCGAGTGTCGTTCCCCACATCGGCCAGTCCCACGGCGCCATCGAGGAAGAGACCAAGACAATGGACGCGGCGGGCAACGATGCGGCGGGAGAGGACCGCGTAGTGCTGGTGAAGCGAAGCACAATGTCGCAACTCAGCATCATCCTCACGATAATGAGTATTCTGCTCGCGTTTGGGTGGGTGAAGGAGACGGCAGTGCACTAGCGACTGATATTTCGTTGACAGTGTTTCGATCATAGAGATCATGGGGCTGATCGGGGCGAATTGTAAAAAGTGTCAGGCGGCTGGCGGCGGCGGACTGGCTGGCGCGTGGTGGCGGGCATGGGCAGTGGTGAGTCGAGAACACGGTCGGGTCGGGTGACACTGACGACGACAAGGCGAACGACAACTACGGGTACATTGGAGCAGGGATTGTGGGCGTGTTCGTTGTGTTGGTTGGCGGATGGTATGCATGTCGAATGATATTTGTGTATTACAAATAGAACAAGGCAATATTATGTTGGCGTCGGTGCGCTCAACCGCGACACGCTTCACGACACTCACGACCTTCTGTACTATTCCTTGTACTCCATTAAACCGCCGTCCAAACGGTCCATCCTTGGTTGGGTACGCCGTCGCCGTCTCGGCAGTCATGCCATCGCTGACAGTCGCGACAGCTGCTCCGCTGGTCGATATTAACCCGTCTGCGCTACCCCCTTGATAATGGTCCCCGTCCGTCTTCGCGTCAACACCGATGTACACCGTGAATCTGTCGTAGCATCGAAAAAATCGGCAGGTCCTTCAAGCGCAACTTCCCTCTCTAAATCACACTCGAATATTGGCATGCGTGCCCGGAGCGGATCCACTGCGTCTACAAGTTCATCCATATCTCTCGTCTCTCCGTGTCCCTCTTCCTCCGCGTCCGAATCTTCCTCTTCTCTCCATTTGCCGGAGCCCGGAAAGGCTTCTCCCCAGCCTAACCCCCAGACTACCTCCACCCCACCCAGCCCTTCGGCGGACGAAACAGTGAGGGTGCAGCCCTCTGTGCCTGAATATGTACTGGCTCTCCACGATTTTGTCCCCCAACAACAGAATGCTACATGCCTCTCCTTTCGCGCCGGTCAGGTCATTCGTGTCTTTAATCGTGACCCTAGCGGATGGTGGGATGGCGAACTACACGGTCAGAGAGGATGGTTTCCAAGCAATTATGTGAGCGTCGACGAACGCGTCATCTCTCTGACGGAAGAACAACTTCGCCCATCAGTGAGTGTCCTTGTTCATCGCGCCCGCGTCGGGTTAAACCGAGCTATCGATTTTCGTAGCCCCGCCAACCGTCCCGTCACGCACATACCATGTCTGCTGTATCAGCAGCATCATGGGCGACAACCCCCTCTCGCGGCTCGTCTCGCAAGGATCATCGTCCCCTGGTCACGGAAGCGCTCGGTCCCGACATTGCCTCGTATTGCCCGCCTTTAATGGTCAATTTATTGCAGAGTCTATCCCTCCTACAAAGTGCGGTTAGGTCTAATCGCATAACACACTTTCAACCATCCACAGCATGTATTATATCCTGCGTTCGGTTTATTCTCTCCTCCGTAGAATGTCTGCCCCGCGAGGCACCGTTGCTCAAACGTTTTCCCCCACTGGCTTTTGAACGGAAGCAAATATTATCTGTCTTGGCTGCGTTGGTCTCGCAGGCAAGAAGAGCCTCAGATGAAACATGCGACGAAGACGCGCAGGACACGGAGATTGAGAGTATGCTCAAGCTCGGCGGTCAGGTATTTTCTCAAGTGCGGCGGTTCCTAGCCGTGGCGGTACAATGCGGCGTCGAACTCCCGGAGCGGGGACAATCTTCGCCTGTCGAGAGTATCGCGTCGACACACTTGCAGCTCGAACGCGCCTCTCCGGATCCTATGGTGGGAGTAACAGAAACCATCCCACTATCAGGTGAAATGTCTGATTTGAAAAACCTCAAATTGCAAGATTATGACACTGCCAGGACGACTTTTCGCGCAAAGAGTCTCGGGGACCTCAGATCTCAGCGCAAAATACCTTCCCCATCCTTTCTGGATTCAAATTCTTCTGTTGCACCCTTACTCCCTCACCGGATGGCCGTTGCCCGCGCGGGGAAGGGACAATATATCGCCTATGAAGGTATCAGTCGTCACAAACCGGCTATGTTGTCGATAAGCAGCACTTCTTCCTCTTCGTCTTTTTCTTCCATCGATTCGCCTAGGCCCCCCGTGCTACCCTCTTTCCCTTCCGGACCTTCGACTTCTTCCGAAGTTATGGAAGCCCTCAAACATACCCATGATCAATACCTCTCAACCATCGCGGCCTTTATTGGTCACGCACATTCCCACTCACGCTCGTCCCATGCATCCAGCACTGGCCACATGTATGAGCTAGTGCGAGAGATCGTCGAAATGGTCTGTAAACTCCTTACGATCGTTGAAGCCGTCATGCGGCACCCCGAGATTCCCAAACACAAAATTGGCAATCTCAAGGCTGCCAAGGAGGGACTGTATAATGTAACCAGTTCGCTTGCGGAGTCTGTTCGACTTCTTATGGTCCCTCTTTCGCCGGACATAACGGAGGAAGCAGAAAAGGTGTCGTTGATCCGTTGTGCCACGGCTGCTTGCAAAGCGGGTGCCGACTGCGTTTCTGCGGTCAAGATATGCTTGAGTCGGACCTTTGTGGAGCAGCAGTTTGTTATTCAAGTTCCAGTAAGGTCGGACTCGAGCGCTGGGGCACCGTTCACGCAGAGTAAGTTTTCGCGGGGCCAGCGGAGCGGATCTTCTCTGCGGCGGTCTTATCGAAGCAGCCTCGATGAGGAGGAGGATGTTACCGTTCAAGGACAACCGATGGGCCATTCGGTAACTTTAACACGGATTCAGGAGACCTCTTCGGACTCGTCCGTACTTACTGGCCACTCAAAATCCTCGGAGAGCTCGCAAGATACCGCACCTACTTCTGTAGATGAACAGTGTACACCACCGTGCTCGAATGGCGACCCAGCTGCACCGGACGACGTGGTTTCGCCATGTCCGAAGTCTCCAGAGGTAGTTGTTGGAGATGTCGACCAAGACACCGTCGATACATTTGTTGACCAGCCCGCGCAAGATGCGTCCTCGCCTGTTACCCTCGATGTCAAGCGCGACCCTCTGGGTCACGACCACTCGGCTGAGGACGTCATTTACAACGACGATGGTCACCTTGTCGCTGCGTCTTTGGATGTGTTGGTTGAAAAGATGATACCCCACGACAGCATCGTTGATGCTGCCTTCTCAGCCATATTCTTTTTGACGTTTCGGCTCTTTTCGACGCCTCCGGAACTTGTTCAGGCCCTCATTCATCGGTACAACGTCATGCCTCCTCCTGATCTGTCAGAAGAGGATATTCTCCGGTGGCAACAGTACAAGGGAATCCCTATTCGTCTTCGCGTATCCAACTTTGTCAAGAGCTGGCTGGAAATGTACTGGCGGCCAGGTGTTGACGATGTCGTTCTCCGGCACTTGGAATCGTTCACTCGCGAGGCTCTACAACAATACTTTGCCGGACCATCCCAACGCATCCTCGACCTCATCGCCATGCGCCAAGATGCGAACGTGAATGTGATTAGTCCCAAGAGTGAACGAGCGCGCGATCCGGGGATGTCGCTCAATCCACCCATATTTTCGCCCTCGGAGATTCCTCGACCGATGATGACCAAGGCCTTGCTCGCGAATTTACGGAACAAGAACTTTGATTCTGTCGTTGTTACAGATTTTGATGCTCTAGAGCTCGCAAGACAGTTGACGATCATGGAATGTGATCTCTACTGTGCAATTCAACCGGAGGAGGTCTTAGAGACTGGGCAAGAAGGGGCGAAATCACCTGTCAATGTTAGGGCTGTCTCTTCCTTGAGCACGGTTGTTACCGGATGGGTCGCTGAGAGTATTCTCAACGAACATGATATCAAGAAACGAACGCACTTGGTCAAGTTCTTTATCAAAGTTGCAGACGTGAGTGATCCGGTTGAAATATGTCAAGATGGAGCTGAACTATTCGTGTATAGCGCTGTATATCGATCCATAATTACAGTACCCCGCGATCAATACTGGCAGCACTGGACTCATCGACGATCTCTCGTCTGCATCAGACGTGGCTTGTGAGTCGAACCCCGGATGGCCATGGTCTGTGTACTGAGAGGTTTTTAGGGTGTTCCTCAAAAGAATAAGCTGCAGTTGGAGGCGTTGCGACGGCTTGCAGATCATAGTCGCAACTACCACGAATATCGCAGTAGAGTTCGGAATACTGCCCCACCTGCCGTGCCGTTTCTGGGTGAGGATCATCACTCGTTGGACAAGTGCAGTGTGTTCACGCTTCTCTACAATAGGTCTTTATTTAACGGATGTAACGTTTTGTCGAGAGGGAAACCCTTCGTTTCGAGAGTCGCCGTTGGTGCCTGGCAAGAAGCTACTGAATTTCAACAAGTACCACAAGCTCGCTCGGATTGTTCAAGGTTTTTATTTCATCCTGGTCACGGTGATGTCCACTGATTTCTTGGTAGATATGCAGCGCTTCCAAGTGCCTTTTAACCTCAAGAAGATTCCCGAAGTCCAAGTGTATCTGAATGTTGCTTTCGAAAACTCTAAACATCACGGCGACCTCCAAGATCTATATCGGAGAAGGTGTGTCTTGAGCTCATTGAGCTTGACGTACTGATTTATGGGACTTGACAGTCTGCTTGTCGAACCCAGGCAGCCAGCTGACAACCCGCCTTCGAGCGATATGCGTCACCTCTTTAACTGGGCGACGCGTTCGCAGGCACAACAGCCTACATCTGCGTAAACGTTCGAGACATTCCTATCTGCCCTCATTGTCTTGTTTATGACATAATTTCGGTTTACTCCTTTCCCTTGTGCCTTGTCGACCCAGTGAAGCACATTACTTTTCATTGATATTTCATTCGACATCAACTCATTCCATACTTTGGTATAGCACCTGCTGTAACAATTGTTTCTGTACGAGTAAGTAAACTAGTAGCTAATCGGTGACGGTGACAAGAACCAGCTGTAGTATTGCATCAGATATGATCAGTGGCAAAGTTCTTGAAGACCTTCTCCAGCATCCTCTGGGACCTTATCATGACTTTGACATTCTACATGAGACGCAACGCCAGATGAGTGGTACCCAACTCGTTTTGTACTCTTTCGTTGTCGAGCACAACGGCCGTGTCGTCGGGTGCGATCTCTCCTTTCTATGCAACCGCCCTGGGCTCATTGCGTTTGTTCTTACAGTCTCGACGAGTCGGAAACGCCCTTGAACGAGGGCAAGCCCGACAAGCGTCGCTTCCGCTTCCGTGGTGTCCTCAAGATCTCTAACCCAGACTGGCTCTCCTCCCGTGGACTCAAGACCGTCGAGGCCGAGCTCAACCTGCGCGCGCGGGAACGCGCCTTGCGTGAGGGCGAGCGCACGCCGCAGTCGTTCACGCTCGCAGAATTGTTCGAGAACGGGCTCCTGGCGACCTCGAGCGACGCCACGTGGCGCAAGGAGGACGAGACACGGCTCACGGTGCTCATCCAGGGCGAAAAGAACATGTCTGCGGTCTTCATGCACGGTACGTGTCCCCACTCGATGCCGCACACGTGCCGACGGCCTGGCAGCATCGCGTGTCCCCAACGGGCTACTTTGGAGCTCGAAAACGCAGTGCGTGGCACGGTGTAGTCTGACGCACGCTGACCGCGTCTGCTAGCAACCGCAACTACCAGGTCGCGACGATGCACGTGGAGAGTTTTGCGCGCTCTCAAAATTTCTTTTGGCGGTGGCGGCTGCTCGCGCTCATGGACAAGATCGCCAAGCAGTACCCGTTCGTGCCCCCCAAGAGGCGCACGCCGATTTGGTTTGTCGACAAGTACATGGAGCGATTCGCGCGTCCGGACGAGGACAAGCACCGACGGCTCATTGGCGACTCGGACGACTCGGACGTGGACGAACGGGGAAAAATCCAGACGCCGCGCTACTTGCTCAAGCCGCACACGAGCGAGATGTTGGGCGTGTTCGCGGCCCACGCCGGATGGCTCATCACGCACACCAAAAGCAGACCACACCCGTTGTTCGACATCACGTCCTGGGATAATTTTGCAAAAGAGGCGCGCAAGCAGCGCAAGGAAGCGGCTCGGCAGGGGGTGATATGGGGCTGGCCTGTAGGGGAGGAGCCGAACGAGGACTCTGGAGAGGAGGACGAGGAGAGCAGCGTGCAGGGGACGGATGAACTGGTTAGCGAGAACCCGGTGATCGGCAAGGCGAACAAGGTGGTCGTCGGCAAGATCGAACGCGCACGCGCCAGGGCACATCGTGACATTAGGCCAAACGTCTCATCGGGTTCGGGCAGCGAAGGCGAGGCCCCGGGTGTCGCGGATTATCTCTCAGACTTTTCAGAGCCATCGGAGGAGGAGGAGGAGGAGGAGGAGGATCACTGGCTTGGAGAAGAAGATGTGGTGGATCAAATACCGTGGCAGCTGCAGCTGCCGCCCCTCTTGCCAGATGTTGACGGTCGATGGTGGTGTCCATTGAAGGAATGTGACCACCACGTTGACCTACACAACCTCACGCAAGAAGACAAACGAGGGGTTCCTGAAGATATCGTTGGGTATATTCTGCAGAAACAATGGCGAAACGCAGCATATGACAAGCATGTTCTCGAAGGATTCAAGTGCATAGTGACGAGACACTACATGAAGCACTACATGGAACGGGGGGTTGCTGTTGAAGGAAGGGCAAGTCATCTTTTTTTGATTTAATTTAATTCATCTCATGTACCGACGTCAGGGACGATTCACGTTCGTCAATGGTAGAAAGAGGCGTCGTGGCGTCGATGAGCCCATTCGGGGACCAATGCCCGCACGGGGGACGCTGGGAGGGGAATCAAGAGTTGTTCCTATTGTGCACGCACCACAAGCTCATTTCCAGTAACTTGCCGCTAGTAATGTACAATAAGGGTGTGTAGGTATTGGGTATTCCAACGTCTCTCAGGGGCCGGCGAATAAAGTAGCACAAAGCACAAGGACTTGATTACCTGAAGTAATACTTGGATGCTTCAATTTGAAGTGCCAGTTCGACGATGGGAAAACTTTGGAGCGTGATATCCTATTCCATTTCTTTCGAGTGAGAGTCTTTCCTCTGCGATCCCTCTTCTGCGCGAAGGGGCAGGCGGGACCGAAGGGTAAGTGTCCTTTGTCACTCCGGAGCCGAAATCGTAGACAAATGGTCGACTTTGAGTTGCACCGAAGAGTCTCGAGCTCTCCAAACAGATAGAGTACACGGGAGATGGGTCGTTTCCGGGTGTGTGTACGCTCCAGCCTTGAGATGGCTGGCGGACATCCCAGAAGGCGACAACGCTATGTCGGGCCATGCCAGCTGCAACAAAACTGGCATTGCCGCCGCCGCAAGAGACAGTATATATGGGCTCAGGGGTCCAAGGATCTTTCAGAGTCATGATGGGGAGGAGCGCAGGTGGCGAAAGGGATGCCAAATCATCAGAGTCTGATGAACGTTGTGAGTGAGAGAGTCGGAGGTCGTATATGCGAATTGAGCCATCGTACCAGCCCGAAACGATAATTTGTTCGGAAGGACCGAGAGGGGAAGAAGGCGGAGCACACGTGATGCCATATACTGCCGAGGGACGGTTTTTCTGAGATCGAAGAACGATAGATGGAGTGGAAGAGAGTCCGTCGGGGGTAATGTAGTACATGGAAAGAGGTGTAGCAGACGTGGTGCCGAATACGGCGTATGACGGAGAGGAAGAGGTAGAAAGGTGGCTTGACCAACTCCTTGCGCCCAAATTAACGGACGTGGAAGATAGGGCATCAGAGATATGATTTGTGAGAGAGACTGAACCCCACTGAGAGAGGGAAAGGAGTGTGCGAGAAGAACAGGATATACTCTCCACAACGTTGGTGCCGTGGTATTGGATGGCATTTTGTGGTGTACGCGTGATGTTGCCTTGTCGATTGTCGTGGGGTCCCTGAAGGCAAATTTGTTCGACGGAACCATCCCCAAAGCCCATAAATACTGTACGATCTTGACCAGGGACAAATGCCATGCTGGTGATGTCGGGCTGGACCGCACCATGACCAAGAGTGAAGACATACGAGCACTCAAAGGCGATGCGAGATGGAGAGACATCAGAAGTGTCCTGAACACCGTAGCAGTAGAGAACGGAGCCCGCCGCGACCAGCAATGCGGACGTAGACAAGGCGATGACAGGTTGCAGGTTTCCGCGCCATGGAGAAGAAAGAGGGCGTGCAATGAAGTCGGCGCGCGACCAGGCTCTATCCGTAAAGGTATTGTAGCGAACCTGAGCAATATGAGACCATCTGGACCGCGAGGAATGTAGGGTAAAAGACTGTCTTTGGTTGTTCCTAAGAAATATGGACCAAGCAACGTCGCGCACCTGGCTAGAGGAGGTGAGCGACGAGATCAGCTGGGATAGTCAACATACAAGCGAATGTAAGAGCCTGGAGGTAGACGCAAGGCTGAGAATGGCGTCGATGTCGAGGTACTCGATGATGAGGATGAGCAGGTCGGTGTCCAACGCCATTAGGATTAGTAATGCAAGGACTGACTTGGTGGACTAAACAAGTCAAGTCTGGGCAACCATGAGACGCGATGTCCGCATTCTCCTCGTCGGCGACGGTGAGCTCCTCCTCGTCCTCCCCGTCCTCCGCTTCCGCTGACAACCCAATTAGATGGTGTGGGCAAGAGCACCATCGTCACTTCTCTCATCAAGGAAGCCTTTGTTGCACACGCAGGTTTCTCTTACCGTTTCCTAATACCTCCGCTGACCTGTTACAGGTCCAACACGTCGTCCCGGAGGTCACCATCCCCCCAGAAGTCACTCCAGAGAACGTAACAACCTACATCGTCGATTCCGGTGGTGCGTACCCCCTGCTCTGCCCTCTTTCGCTTCTCCATCTCCACAAAGCCGGCCCACAGGACAGACAGCATCTTGAATCAGAAATTCGAAAAGCACACGTCATATGTGTCGTATACGCCATCGACAACCCAAACTCCTTTGACCGTATACCTACATTTTGGCTTCCTCACTTCCGCCAACTCGGTGTTAACGTCTGTCTTTTCATTTCTCTCGCACCACGTTCTCCTGATCGCGCCGCAGGTCCCCGTCATACTCGTCGGAAACAAGATCGACCTACGGGGTGGAGAAGTCACGAACGAAGCTCTCGAAGACGAGATTGTTCCCATCATGAACGAGTTCAAGGTACGCTCCTTTCTCTCTTCAGTTGAGCCTACCATAGACCCATTTTTCAGGAAGTTGAGACTTGCGTAGAGTGCTCGGCCAAGATGCCTCTGAACGTTTCCGAAGTCTTCTACTTTGCACAAAAGGCTGTACTTCATCCTACAGCTCCTCTCTATGACTCGCGAGAACATGTACGTTATTGCGCCTTCCAAAAGATCACGCTTCCATTCCATTTCTCGGTCGTTCTAGGTTCTTAAACCTGCGTGTACAAGTGCCCTGAAACGTATATTCAAACTATGCGACACGAATAAGGATGGTGTTCTCGACGCCACAGAATTGAACGAGTTCCAGGTCGGTTGCATTTCATTCAAGCTATCACACGGTGACGACAACGTCCTTATAGCGCAAGTGTTTTGATGCGCCTTTGCAACTACAGGAGTTAGAAGGCATTAAAGATATGGTGCGCGAACATGCTGAAAGTGGTGTTCGGGATGACGGTCTCACCGAAGCTGGCTTTCTGTATCTTCACACCATCTTCATACAACGTGGACGCCTTGAGACCACTTGGACTGTACTTCGCAAATTCGGTTATGGCGAAGATTTGAAGCTTACCGAGTCGTTCCTCCTTCCCAAGTCAGTCGTACACACTAGACTGTGCACCGTTTTAACGTATTAGTCCAGATTCGACGTTCCACACGATTGCTCCGTCGAGCTAAGTCCTAAAGGATACCAGTTTTTCACTGATATCTTTGAAACATTTGACAAGGCAATATCACATGCCCTGTTTCCTGACAAACCCATGCTTATCGCCTTCTGCAGGACCAAGACGGTGCTCTAAAAACAGCGGAACTCGACGAGTTGTTTAGCACCTCACCCGGAAACCCTTGGGCGAACCAGAAGTTTCCGGGCACCACTATTGTAGATGACGCGGGTGCTGTCACACTGCAAGGATGGCTAGCCCAATGGAGGTGCGTATGCATGAATTGCTGTAGACCATATCTCACACTGCCGTTAGTATGACCACACTCCTCGACCACAAAACCACACTGGCGTATCTCGCCTACCTTGGGTATCCAGATGAACAGCGGACGAGCGCTCTCCTTACCACACGCCCAAGGAAGGTCGACCGCAGAAGGGGTAAAGTTACACGAAACGTGTTCTTGTGCTATGTCTGCGGTGCAGCCGGATCGGGAAAGACATCTCTATTGCGTGCTTTTGCGGGGAAGGCGTTTAGAGAGGCGTACGAACCGACGAGCAAGATGTTCAGTGTAGTCAATGCTGTGGATATCGAAGGTTCCGAGAAATACCTCGTGGTAGGTACAATTCCTTGGGGGGCGATACGACTGGAATGTTGACCTTTTTGCAGTTGCAGGAATTCGGGTCAATGTACGAGACCGAGGCCTTGCGCTCGTCGAAGAAGACGGACCTTGCGGATCTTATCGTTTACGTCCACGACTCGAGTGATACCAATTCATTTTCGTACATCAGCAACCTACGGGTATGTGGCGCGTGTTTGTGCTTGTACGTTGTCTGACACGTGTACTGGAGCAACAATATAGTTTGGACCATATACCCACGTTGTTCGTCGCCACGAAATCCGACCTTGACCTCGCGCAGCAGGTGAGTGTCTTGAATGAGTCTTTTTCAGCGGTATTTAATTGGGCGATTAGCGGCACGAAGTGCAGCCTGACGTGTACTGTCGACGGCTTGGCCTTCAGGTTCCTGTTGCGGTGAGCATCAAAACGGGGCAAACTGCTGATGTCTTCCACGTGATGTGTAGTATTGCCATGGATCCGTGAGTAATCGCCGCTGACCTGTCAAAGACTGCCAGTTGACGTGCGCTTTAGCCACGCGGCGATACCTGGCGGACCAGATCGTGCATTGACGGCTTCTGAGCGGCTCCGAATGTACGTTACAGTGACCGCACTACTAGGAGGTATTAGTGCAGGACTGGTGATGCTGTACCGGAGTCTGTTGAGACCTGGTGGACCTATTCTTCCTGGATGGACATCTCCTTGGGCTACATGGTGGTTTGGTAGACGGGACCCTTGATTAGATAGACTTGGACGAGTTGCATACACAGATCCGAAGTCCGATAGCTGAGATCCGTGATTGCCTTGAGGTAGCCACCTGGACTACAAAAACAAGTGTCCAGCGCACGACCGCTTGCGTCCAACTACGACCCGCTCAACTACCAGCAGCCTCATCCCGCCATTCAACTCAACATGGACGAAGATATGGACTTTGACTCCAACGGTGTAACTCACCAGCCTCAGCCAAGCTATGGCGACGGCCGAAAGATGCTGTACGCCCGCCGTGTCCGTATTCAGGGGCAGGCTAACCTTGTGCCGCAATCCAGCGATCTCGTCTTCGTGCAAGACTGCACGGGCAGCCAAGGCTCTTACATCTCCAGCGCTACCAAGAATATTGAGGAGATCTGTGCCCACATCTTTGAGTCTGGTCGCCTCCAATCACCAGAAGATCTACGTGTCGGCCTCGTGGCATTCCGCGACCACCCACCACAAGACCATACCTATGTCACAAAGAACTTTGGATTCTCGTCCGACATTGGCAAGGTTCACAAGGACCTTTCTGGCCTCTACGCTTCCGGCGGGGGTGATGGGCCTGAGGCCGTCACAGCTGCCCTAGCAGAGGCACTAAATATGGACTGGAGGGAGCATGCGAGCAAGATGGTGGTGCTCATCGCTGATGCACCTCCTCATGGCATTGGCGAGTATGGCGATGGTGCGGCCAAACTCAAATGTTGTCAAATCAGACCTGACATTCATTGTTCTCCCAGGCTTTGACGAAGGTTCACCCGATGGGAACGATCCATTGCAGATCGTGCGCGTCATGGCGAGTCGTGGTATAACATTGGTAAGACGTTTGATCCTACAGTCCGTCTCGCACGGCCACTGACCACGCTCTATCCTCAGTTTTTCGTTGCCTGCGAGCCGGCACTCAGTGGATACTCTGTACGCACATTCTTTTTGCCCTCTACCCAGATTATATTGCAAGGACACTGACCCACAGCCCTAACGTGGAACAGTATGCGACTGATTTCTATCAAGCGATTACCACCATTACTTCGGGTCTTATGCTTCCCCTAACCACCGCCGATCTCCTCGCGCACGCGATTGTGGGGAGCGTGCTCGAGAACCTCGATATGGAGAGGCTTGTGCGTGAGGTGGGGCACGCTGTTGCACAGAGGATACTTGGCAACAACGAGAGCGTCGATGACGTGGCTCGCGAACTACACGAGAAACTACTGCTCAGGAACGAGAGCACGAAGAAGGTGGTGATTGAGAGTATTTACAAGGAATCACCAGAAGCTGCACACAACGTTTCCATTTTCATGCACGCCTCATCGCTGGCCGAGGCAAGACCCCAGCTCAAGCGGGTGCGTAAAGTGTCTTCTCCGAACAGGAGATTCTGATCTGGTCAACAGGTGTTTGGGACACGATTCACAGACAAATATCTACTCGCACGGCAAGCCGCCAACCGAAGCGCGTATTCGTACTCTTATGCCCCTCACCTTCCCTCGCGAACCACACCGACCAAGCCTACAACTGCTCCAAGTACCTCGCCGGGCACGTCTGCCTCACCACCACGCAGAGTCGTTACGGATTTCGCGGCCTTTGGAGCACCGGCCAACTCAAGCGTGTTCGGGACCGCGGTCGCCTCGACACCATTCTCACTGGCGGGGGGTAAGGCTGCGTTCGGAGGAATCAGGAGCCCTGGTGGAAGAGGAAACTTTGATGTCGATGAGGACGACGACGACGACAACGGGAGACAGAAGGTCGAATTGCGAGAGGACACGATATCTCTAGATCAGGTGCTTGGCGCATGTTTGCGTCGATGACTCGTACTGACGCTGTCGGTGACAGGCACGCCGTATTGCAATGCAAAGTGCTTGGAGGAGCGTTCGAGGATGAAGAGATTCCCGCTTTGCCACATATCATGACTTTCGATCACCACTCATTCCCAGTTGCAGTGCAAGACACGGCTGAGAATTTTCTGTTCAAGACCATGTACTTAGAACAATGAATTCGCATCAAACGGAGGACCAGCTTATGATAATAATGTGGTTCTAACATGGGGTATCCTTCCGTTTTCCCTTTTTCTTTTTGGTTGTGAGAACCGTGTCCTCTTGAGCGAATTCTCCTTCCAGATTCACCCCCGACGAGGGTTTTCTAGCTCGCTTGCGAGCCTTTTTCGAGGACGGGTCTTCCAGGTCGATGGTACCTAATTGGTTCTTCTCTTCCCTTGCCTTCTTTCCCAATGCTTTTTCTGCCCTTTGAACGGCCTTGCGCTCTTTTTTCAATCTCTTGCGTTCTCCCTTGGTCTCTGCGTCGCCCTCTGATTTCCGCTTCTTGCTCTTTTTGGTGTCTCTGGCGACCTTGTCTTGTTCACGGGTGGGCGCGGGGGAACGAGACCCAGATGCACAAGACGACGGTGCGGCGCACTCGCACTCGTCGTCCGGGCCCAAGACAGGTCCCCTGAAAAACCGCGCGTACAGGCCGCGCTTCGCAGCCTCCCGCTTGGCGGTGGCTAAGAGCGAGAGACGACTGGGTTCGCTGAGATTGGGGGTGGCGCTGCCCGAGGTGGAGGCGGGCGTGCCAGAGACGGGGCGTCGGTTGGAGAGGATGCCGGTCGTCGTGCGCCGCACGGCGTGAGTGGTGTGAGGCCCTGACGAAAAATCGGCTACCTCGGTGACATCGTTGTCCTCGTCGTCGTCGTCGTCGCTCGATACTCTGATCGTGATCGCCTTGGATGCGGCGGCGAACAAGCTACATGTATAGCCCTAAGTGAGTGCACTGGGAGACGTTGAAGGCACGTACTGGTCCCAGAAGGGGAAGGCCTCGTCGCGGTCTTTACCCAGGCCGCTGAGATTCTTCTTTGGTGGGATCGCGAGGGGTTTGGCGATGGCGTCCTTGCGGAGGCCAGTCCCAGTCCCAGTCCATCCGTAGGACGTCAGATAGGCGTGTCCATAAGATGTCATGAACAAGTTCTACCATGGGCTACCCTCTCTAACGACCCCGTCACGTGCTTACCGTCTCCGCAATCTACCCGCGGCTTCATACCAGCCAAGCTCACGTCCCCAGCTGTTCCACATCCTTTCCAACACCCGCATCTTCTCCCACCGACCCAGACTGGGATCCTCCAAGTCTCGCACGTCCTCCAAGAACCCCTCACGAAGCCGCGATCGTGCAGGCAGTGATGTGAGCGCATAGAGCCGGAGATGCGCCAAAGACAGCACAAGCAGCCCTGTTGTCAACGGTGGTATCGAACTTGAGGACGGATCTACATCGCGCACATGGTCTGCATGTCTATGCGACGCCTTGGGTTGGAATAACAACAGGCGTTCGATCCTCCTATCCATAGAGTCAGTCCAAGTCCAAGTCGCACACCGTGGCAAACCTCATCGCGAGCCAAACGCTCGTTTGGCGGTGCTTTCCGCCATACTTGCTACGACTACCGAATACGAGTTGGTTGACGAATCCACCGACCACGTATACGACGGCGAGAGCAGGCGCGACTCCGACAAATGCAAACGTGAGTTCCTGAGACTTGAGCAGTTTATCGATGCCCGTCAACGCTTGGTCAATGTCGACCTGATGCCAGTTAGTCCACAGAACCCACCGTGACAGCTTGCTCGTACCTTTGCCTTTTGGACTTGCACAAAGAGTGACCTCAATAATGTACCAGCAACAGCAGACTTGAAGGGCTGTTTGATGTCGTCTTCGTAGATCTCGAGGATGGGTGTAAGGTCTCCCATCCGTATTTTATCCGATAGGGCTGCTAGTTGTGTTTGGGTGTAACCCAGCTTGTCTTGGGCTAGTGCGAGTGCCATGCGTTCGAGAGACTATCGCGGAATAAATTGAGAAATGGACCCGTGGACGGGGGCACAACATACATTCAGGTCAGCAGAGACCGCTTCACGGCGGACAATGACACCTTCCTCTCCGCCCGCTCGGATTGTCCTGAAGATATCACGAAGAGGTTCCAAGAGCCAATCCGTTACAAAGTTGTGCACGGTCTCCAGCGTATCCTTTGCAAAATCGGTCAGTGTCGCTCGAGACGCGTAAAGTGTCTTGATACAATAAAGCGTCAGAGGCGGAAGGAGCAGCAAACGTGGCCACAACAACGTCAACCGTGATGGCCGATGAAGATGCTTGTTCTCGAGATAGGATGCATGCTCCCGTTTGCGCGTCACCAAGATCGCTTGGGACAGCGCCGCGAAATTGGCCAATGCACCCTGTTCCAGCAGCTCGATTGATGCCGCCGAGCCGAGCGCGATCACGAACTCGGCGAGGAAATCAGGGTTGGGTACATCGTCCTCACGCTTGGTCAGGGCTCGCATGAGCGCCGGTCTCATTCCAATGAGCTTCCCGAGCACTTCTGCCTTGTCATTTCGAATGTTTTCATTGTCCTCGCGTTTCAAACGACACTCGTCGCGCGCGAGACGAAGAGGGAAATACAAGGTAATCGCGACGAGCTGTCTGAGAGTGTTGCTGAGGGCAGAGAGGATTGTAGAGGCAGACGTTTGCGGGTTGACGTCAAAGACAGGGTGTACGCTGCTCTTCAAGTGAGGGAAGAGGATCGACGCAAACGGGTTGGGTTGGAGTTGGCTTTGGGTCAGGAAGAAGTCACGGAGAGCGGAGGGGCGGAACGCCGAGAGGTGAAGTGCACCGTCGCTGGATCGCAAGGCCCGTAGCAAGTCGAGAATTCGTTTCGGGAGTGCTGGGGATTGTCAACGGTGATGGGAGGCGAAAGGCGGGACTCACTCTGCAGGAGGTACAAAGCAGCGAGCTGGTTCGACTGCTCGATTTCTGCCCACCACTCTGCATCTTCTTGAGCAGCACTCGCCTCGTCCAAGTACAGGTCGAGAGCGTTGGTGTACAGCCCGACGGCCAGAGACGGGTGAGGCTCAAGGACGGTGTCTGGAGTGAGAACCGCGTCAATTTGTGAATCAAGGAGGGCCAAGAGCGGTTCGGTGTAATGAGCAGAGTACATGGTGGTAAGCACAAACTCATTCGTCCCTCCAAATCACTTTGCCCGCCGCCCACTTGTCTCCCCACATCACTCGCTTGTGGTACACCTTTCTCAGCTCCCTGAACTCCCTGACAAAGTCGTCCACGTCCGACGCGTCGTTGGGTCCAGAGGACGACGAGGACTGGACGAATGTCGATGCAAGTGCTTCGGACGCGTTGTCTTGGTCCGTCGTCGCATGCCGAAGACGCAGGAGGAGAAACTGGGGACTGAAGCGCTGTATTCGCATCAGACCGACGTCGAGCTCGGCAAGCGTCGGCTCACTTGGTAGACCTCCTTTTGCTCACGCTCAATCTCTTTCCACCGTGCCTCGAGCGACTTTGCTTGGTCGAAATCGTCCTTGGTCTCGGATCGTAGCTGGTACAGTCGGTCTTGAAGCGACAGATTCGTTTCTGCGGGGCATGTTCTCAGTCACGCGACGGTGGCGGATTCATGTGGACAGACGGGCGATCGCTTCGTTGGCCATTCCTAGTTCTGTTTGTGACTGGTAGAGCGACTTGACGCTCGAGAGGGAGTGAAACACGGCTTGAAAGTATGCGGGGTCATTCAACAGATCCTCGAGATCAGCTCGACTAGCGATGCGACGCGGTCAGCAAATGTGTACGACGTTGGAGAGGTCGACGTGCCTCAGATGAGACAACTCAGGGAATTCTGCCATCAGTGGAGTTGTCATGGTCGTTGTGGTCGAGCTTTCTCATGGCCTCCGACGTCCTCCCCGGCGAACGTGTCCCAGCACAGCACGTCAACCTCAAGCTGGGCCCGGGCTTGCTTCAGCTCTCGGCCCATCGCACTCCTTCAAACGCTCAGACCATCATAGCGACGCGCGCTGGACAACTCCATCATTCTGCAAACAACAGTCGATGGTGGGTGGAGGGCAACGCACGGCGGGTGAGCCCACTTGTCTCTCGACACGAACACCCACTCATCCTATTTCAGTACGTTCCAGCGCCCCAAGAGAGCGTGATCGGCGTCGTTCTCGGTCGCAGTGGTGAGGGGTGGCGAGTCGACATTGGTTCTGCCCATCCTGCGCTGCTCGACGGTCTCGCCTTCGAAGGTGCTACCAAGAGGAGTAAACCTAATCTCAAGGTATTCGATACGTTCCATCTCCCGCTTCTCAACCCAACTCCGTCGTAGGTTGGCGCCTTGGTCTACGCTCGCGTGTCTCTCGCTCACAAGGACATGGAGCCTGAATTGGAATGTTTCGATGCCCAAACACACAAAGCGGAGGGTTTCGGCGAACTCAGTGGCGGATTTATTGTCCAGTGTAGTTTGCGGATGAGTCGACTGTCGGTGTCTCGTCCATCACTCTGCCTCTAACACTGACAGCGTCTGCAGTTTGTTGGACCCAAACCACTTTTTGCTTCCCTTCCTAGGTTCACAATTTCCACTCGAGGCGGCGGTTGGCATGAATGGCAGAATATGGATCAGCGCCAAGGAGATAAAGCAGACGATCGCTGCCATTCGCTGTATCGAGGCCGCCGATTCTGATGGCGGCAGGATGGATGAAGGGAGTGTCAAGAAGTTTTTCAGTAAACTCGAAGTATAACCGTACGACTCGGAGGCGGTGGTAGGATTATATTGTTTGAGGATGATACACTTGTGGTACAAGCAATGTTATTCGTCATCTGCTACGCGGGCACGCTTGAGGGGCCGTCTGCCTGTACCAATACTTTGAGAGTCTTCGTCACTCACTGTCCCAGAACTGCGGCGCAGGGCTCGCTTGCGCCTCTGATATTCTCTGTCGCGGTTCTTCTTTTGCTGAGCTGCGGTGAGCTCCTGGGTTCTTGGGGCTGGTGGCACGACGACGGTAGTGACACCAGGGGTAGTTGGGTGCTTGAAGTCGTCTGGCGCGGGAGTAGACTCCTCGCCTTCACCCACCAGATCTAGCGACTGTGGTTTCGAGAGTGGGTAAGCGGGGACGAGCATTGCAGAGTGGACGTGCCTTTGACCAAGTTCCACTGCTGCTCGAGAACAGGCGGTCCCCGTCGCCTATCTCATGCTTCCGTCGTGCAGCAGCGCCCTGGGTTGGTTTCAGGTAGCCGTCAAAGCCGTGTATAATGTTCCCCGTCGACGCAGTGTCTGTAAGATACGCCGTCTCCAGGTTGTAGATGGACAGTTCAATTTGGGCCTGGTCGGGTGAGTCGCTGCTGCAGCGAACGAGACAAGACACACCAGCTGGCGGTCGGCGGCCCGTTTCTTGAGGAGCATCTTTGCGAGCTCATCCTTGACCTTGTCGAACCGCGCCTTTTCTTCGGTGCTCGCTGGCGGGTCTTTGTTCGCCATCGTCGTCGGCGACGTTGGCGGATGGCACCGCCACACTTGACTTCCTCTTTCGGTCCGCATACGCGTCCATTCATCTCTCATCCACAATGTCCTCAGCTCCTCCTCCTCCCCCGGAAATCCCACCTCAGGACAAGGAGCCAGAGGCACAACAGCCTACCCAACAACCAGCGCAGGATGGCGCCGCCATGGATACAACACCAGATCACCCACAAGAAGAGACCTGGGACGATATCCCCGCAGATATCGTGTCTCTCAGCACCGATGAGATCCTCACCAGAATACGCCTCATTGAAAACGATGTCAAGGTGTGTGCCTTCGCGTCGTCGTGCAAACCACGCTGAGTGCGCGAGTCCAGGTCATGAAGTCGGAAACGCTACGGTTGCAACACGAACAGAGCAACATGAAAGAGAAAATTCGTGACAACGGCGAGAAGATCAAGCAGAACAAGGTTCTTCCATATCTCGTCGGAAACGTAGTCGAGGTAATCCTGTCTTGTTCTCTCCCCACATCTCTCTTTCATCCTCGTCCCCTCCAGATCCTTGATGTCGACCCCGATTCCGAAGAGGACGGCGCGAACCAAGATCTAGACTCGATGCGCAAGGGTAAATGTGCCGTAGTAAAGACGTCTACTCGGCAGACAGTCTTCCTCCCACTCATTGGTCTCGTCCCTCCTGAACAACTCAAGCCTTCCGATCTCGTTGGTGTCAACAAGGATTCATATCTCATATTAGACAAGCTTCCGACCGAATTCGACTCTCGAGTAAAGGCAATGGAGGTCGACGAACGCCCCACTGAAACATACACCGATATCGGTGGCTTGGAGAAGCAGATCGAAGAATTGGTGGAGGCTATCGTGTTGCCGATGGAGCAGGGAGAGAAATTCAAGACGCTTGGTATCAAACCACCAAAGGGTTGTCTCATGTATGGTCCCCCTGGTACGTTTTTTCCCTGTTGTACTTTCTCCTTGCGGTATGAACGCTTTCTAGGCACCGGAAAGACCCTTCTTGCGCGTGCCTGTGCCGCTCAGACAAAAGCATGTTATCTCAAACTTGCTGGTCCCTCACTCGTGCAGATGTTTATAGGTGATGGTGCAAAGCTAGTCCGTGACGCGTTTGAGCTTGCAAAGGAGAAAGCACCAGCTATCATTTTTATTGACGAGCTGGACGCCATCGGCACCAAGCGGTTCGACTCTGAAAAGAGCGGCGACCGTGAGGTTCAACGCACGATGTTGGAGCTTCTCAACCAACTGGATGGTTTCTCGAGCGACGAACGTATAAAGGTAAGGTTCTCAGCAGCATTCCCGGGCGACTACTTGACACGCAATATGAGTAGGTCATCGCTGCTACGAATCGTATTGATATCCTTGATCCTGCCCTTCTCCGTTCCGGGCGACTAGACCGCAAGATTGAATTCCCTCTGCCAAACGAGACAGCCCGAGCTCGTATTCTTGAAATACACTCCCGCAAGATGACTGTCAGCCCTGATGTCAACTTTGAAGAACTCGCTCGCAGCACGGACGAGTTCAACGGTGCACAACTCAAGGCGACATGTGTCGAGGCCGGTATGATCGCACTACGGGAGGGTGCGGTAAAGTTGACCCACGAGCATTTCTTGAGTGGCATTGCAGAAGGCAAGTCTCTCCATTCCCGGTTTCGCTTCGTGACTTATGCATGCTGGTGAATAGTGCAAAGTAAGAAGAAGAATAACTTGATGTACTTTGCCTAGTCGTCTTTGTTGTCCGCTTCGCTATATGTCATCATATGTTTTAGAGGAACAACACAGCGCGGCTGCTTGATGATACTCGTGCACATGTCCACAACTTCCATCAGTTCCCACCGGAATCTGGTGCGTAACTACCTCCACGGGTGAGTTGTCCGTGTTCGTCTGGCGCACAATTATCCTTGGTTGCGAGGGATAAACACAAATTTGTGAATATCCCTGGACCCCTCTTATTTCTGCGATGACCTTGAAAGCCTCACAACCACCAGGGAGCCAGTATGAACCTGCAATACGTGCTAGTCGTCGATTTCTGCAATAACCTTGAAAGCTTTATGACATCCAAGGATGGCATGTCCAACGGCTTCATACCTTCACTCCAACGTCGGTGACGTCTCGCAATCGGCACACAACACACAGAAACCTAGGTGCGTCGGGCGGGAAACTGCACATGACGAAGGTAGAAAACTAAGTCCGTGGTAACAGGAATTTTATAAAACGTCGGAGTGGTTCCTACCATGATCTACAAAGTTGAGCCATTCATTTGATTGTTGTATACAAAAGCCGCGATAGCTGAAGCTGCGTTTCTGTGGAAGCCGAGTGCGTGACTCGCTGTCCACCGGCGTTCGTCTTCGTGGACAAGAACAGGGACGTGATCGCGCAAGCGGTCGACGACGCAACGGGTTTCACCGCAGCTGGGCAGGGGGAGATCCTTGCGTGTGCGAGCATACCCGCGACGACCCACGTAGCCAAACCCCGACCACAAAGTCAGCTGCAGGGGACCTTTCAGTCGCGCTGCCGGGGGGAATCATGGCAACACCGACAGGGTCGATGAGCCTAGCATGCGCATCGTTGGCCGTGTCATCGGCCTCGAGCGTGTTGAGGATCTCTGCTGGAACTTGTGTCTGGATTGAAGGCGGGTATGAGTAGCTGTGTCCTGCGGTACCACTGGATGTCATAACCATCAAGATCTCCTTGCGTCCAGTGGCTTTGAAGGGATGAGGTTGCTATAGCAGTTCCCTGTGATGCCAAGTACGTCGGACTCTTAGCATGGCGGGTGCATAGTCGTTGACACCGGGACACGATTGAATGCCTGTTTCAAGGAGGCGATCGATGTTTATTCCGTTCCCTCCTACTACTATTCGTAGTTATCTCGCGAGATGTGGTATATTCACTACTAAAGGAGCACAACGTAAAACCAGAAAATATATATTATGCTAGGTCTTAGAAAGATTAACGTACGCGTCCAGACGTCGTATGAGCATGCATCCAATCATCTCTTGCTCAGTGCCTGTGATTGCACGTATTCGTAATAATCACCGCGCAAAGACAACAACTCGTCGTGCGTGCCGGCCTCGCTGACGTGGCCCTCTTTCATGAAGTAACTACAAGCGCCATCGTCAGGCAGTGCGACGTGGACGGATACAAACCAAGGCTCACATGCAGTCGGCGTTTTGAATGGTAGACAGCCGGTGGGCGATGGCAATAGTTGTGCGGCCCTTGGCGGCTCGGTCAAGTGCGTCTTGGACAACCTTTTCCGAACTGGAATCCAGTGCAGACGTGGCTTCGTCCAACAAGAGGACCTTTGG